>CM060655.1:637500-912500 GCA_030686955.1 Odontamblyopus rebecca | reverse complement strand
TAACACTATAGCATGTTCATGCAGTATTATCACACTGTAGTAAGTAGCATGTTCATGCTACAGCATGTTCATGCAGTATTATCACAGTGTAGTAAGTAACACTACAGCATGTTCATGCAGTATTATCACAGTGTAGTAAGTAACACTACAGCATGTTCATGCAGTATTATCACAGTGTAGTAAGTAACACTACAGCATGTTCATGCAGTATTATCACAGTGTAGTAAGTAACACTACAGCATGTTCATGCAGTATTATCACAGTGTAGTAAGTAACACTACAGCATGTTCATGCAGTATTATCACAGTGTGTAGTAACACTACAGCATGTTCATGCAGTATTATCACAGTGTGTAGTAACACTACAGCATGTTCATGCAGTATTATCACAGTGTAGTAAGTAACACTACAGCATGTTCATGCAGTATTATCACAGTGTGTAGTAACACTACAGCATGTTCATGCAGTATTATCAAAGTGTAGTAAGTAACACTACAGCATGTTCATGCAGTATTATCACAGTGTGTAGTAAGTAACACTACAGCATGTTCATGCAGTATTATCACAGTGTAGTAAGTAACACTACAGCATGTTCATGCAGTATTATCACAGTGTAGTAAGTAACACTACAGCATGTTCATGCAGTATTATCACAGTGTAGTAAGTAACACTACAGCATGTTCATGCAGTATTATCACAGTGTAGTAAGTAACACTACAGCATGTTCATGCAGTATTATCACAGTGTAGTAAGTAACACTACAGCATGTTCATGCAGTATTATCACAGTGTAGTAAGTAACACTATAGCATGTTCATGCAGTATTATCACAGTGTAGTAAGTAACACTATAGCATGTTCATGCAGTATTATCACAGTGTGTAGTAACACTACAGCATGTTCATGCAGTATTATCACAGTGTAGTAAGTAACACTACAGCATGTTCATGCAGTATTATCATTATAGTTATATATCATTATAGTACAACAGTGACCACAAGATGTGATGTGGAGAGCCACTGTGTTCAGCACTGAAGCTGCACAGAGACTTAATCTTTGAGGATACAGGGAGTGTCACCTGCTCAAGGTTATTATATTATTGTTTCACTTCTTGGCATAAATCTCATCTCCATGGAGACAGGCAGCACCACCAGGCCAAGTTACAGATCAGATCTGAGGAGGGGCAAACCTACTCACAGTAGGAAGGCAGGTTTGTCATTTTCTTTTTCAGTAATACAAACCTGTGATGCAGGACATGTAGGACTGATCAGTTTAATGCTCAGGCAGAGCAAAAGCATCTCCATGGAGACGACCTGCATGTTCCTGACCCTTTAAATGTGCCGTAGTGACCCTCCCCATAGCAGCTTATGGTAACGCCACTATGGTCTATACACACACACGTTACATATGGCATCAGCACACTCCTGCCTGTGTGTGTGTCCATGTGTGTGTGCAGTACCTGCCAGCAGCATGTAGAGGTCACCCATGCACGTGTGTGTGTGAGTGTATGTGTGTGTGTGTGTGTGAGTGTGTGAGAGTGTGTGTGAGTGTGTGTGTGTGTGTGTGTCCATGTGTGTGTGCAGTACCTGCCAGCAGCATGTAGAGGTCACCCATGCACGTGTGTGTGTGAGTGTATGTGTGTGTGTGTGTGTGAGTGTGTGAGAGTGTGTGTGAGTGTGTGTGTGTGTGTGTGCAGTACCTGCCAGCAGCATGTAGAGGTCGCCCATGCGCGGGTGCAGGTTGATGGCTGCGCTGAGGAAGTGGAAGGCGGAGGCGAACTGCTGCATGGTCAGGTGCACCAGGCCCAGGTTATACAGAACCTTCCAGTCAAACGGGGACAGGTAGTGCGCCCTCTTCAGGCAGCTGATGGCCTGTGCAGGAGCAGAGAACACAGGGTTTACTACGATACGATACGATAATCCTTTATTGTCTCCCGTGGGAGAAATTTGTCTTGGGACAGGGGGTCACACCTTTAACACAAGGACAGGACGACACAAAAACATCAGCACCACAAACATCCACCACAGAAGAGAAATAAATAAGAGACCAAATATGACCATGAGCGAAACAGGACCTTAAGTCAGTCTTTACAGGCAAAACCGTCACAATCTTGTATCTATTCATAATTACACATTTCCTAAGCCTGTGTGCAGTTTTTATTGCACATTCCCTAAGCCTCTGTGCAGTTTTTATTGCACATTCCCTAAGCCTGTGTGCAGTTTTTATTGCACATTCCCTAAGACTGTGTGCAGTTTTTATTGCACATTCCCTAAGCCTATGTGCAGTTTTTATTGAACATTCCTAAGCCTCTGTACGGTTTTTATTGCACATTCCCTAAGCCTATGTGCAGTTTTTATTGCACATTCCCTAAGCCTATGTGCAGTTTTTATTGCACATTCCCTAAGCCTATGAACTGTTTTTATTGCACATTTCCTAAGCCTGTTTGAAGTTATTATTGCACATTCCCTTAGTCTGTGTGCATTTTTTATTGCACATTACATAAGCCTGTGTGCTGTTTTTATTGCACATTCCCTAAGCCTGTGTGCAGTTTTTATTGCACATTCCCTAAGACTGTGTGCAGTTTTTATTGCACATTCCCTAAGCCTCTGTGCAGTTTTTATTGCACATTCCCTAAGCCTGTGTGCAGTTTTTATTGCACATTCCCTAAGACTGTGTGCAGTTTTTATTGCACATTCCCTAAGCCTGTGTGCGGTTTTTATTGCACATTCCCTAAGCCTGTGTGCAGTTTTTATTGCACATTCCCTAAGCCTTTTACTTTTATTTTTTAACTGCACTCTCTGAGTTTAGCAGATTCATGGCTAATGGCACAAAATAATGTTTAAATCTGTTCAGTTTACAGTTTGGGGCCTGAACCTTCTGCCTCATCTCAAACTGACTGTGAGGAACATGGGATTGGGTCACTGACCACTTTCCTGCTGAGTTTCTGAACTGTCTCCTCACAGATTTGCTGAAGTGAGCGAGGGGACACACCCATTATTTTACCCACTCTTTTAGTCAAGGTAAAAATCTGTGATTTAAGTTTGACGGTCAGGTTACCAAACCATGTGAACCACCAAAAGTGAACAGATAATAATAATAATAATAATAATAATAATAATAATACATCGGTTTTATACAGCACTTTTCACGGTAACACAAAGACGCTTCACAATGAGGTAACAATAAAGCAAGGACAGAACAGACAACACAGTAATGAGGAGCGGTCATGTGTGGGGACTGTAGGCGCCGAGGAAAAGGTGAGTTTTGAGCAGTTTTTTGAAGGTGTTAAGTGAGTCTGAGTTTCTGATGTGAAGGGGGAGAGAATTCCAGAGGGCGGGGGCAGCAATGGCAAAGATAAAGTACCTTAACACTTAATGCAGTGACTAAACTAATGCAAATATTCCTGTTAAACACTGAGGGCTCTGTGTGTCTGGATGATACACACTGGCAGCTGTGCTTTTGTAAATTTTAGCTGAAATGACGCATTGAAAATAGTGAATATTTAGCAGAGATACTAATTTCCCATGAGAGACTGAGAGAGTTTTGTTTTCTGGTGTGTAGGAGGTTATAAATTATCCTCAGACATTCATTAAAATCTAGTGAGACGAAGCTGCATGAAAAGTGTGTTTACAATATCCAATATCCAACATGGGACATAAAGCCACACACTGGAATATTTCACAGTGCCAATAAAAGAACCTCAACACTGGTTTTAAGTATGTTATTCATCGTTTGCAGCTGGTGTCATCAGGGATATGAAGCTAGTTAGAGGCACTGCTCTGTCTGAAGTTCTGTTATTCAAGTTAGACTTTAAGTTTTATTTTAACTCAATCTGACCATAAAGAAGCGACTTCGCTGGAACCACAACAGCTGATGTGTTAAACAAGTCTCTCTCACATTACGTTAGTCACAAGCTAGTTAGCATTAGCCAACAGTGTTTCAGATACTCACAGCCACATATTTCTTCTTGCCAAAGAAGCACATGCCGATGTTGTTCCACAGGGGGGGGCTCTCGGGCACCGCGCTGGCTGCCACACGGTACTTGTTCATGGCCACGTCGAAGTCCCCGTGGGTCTGCATCATGCTGCCCGCCGCCAGGATGGCCTGGGCACAGAGGAGGGACGGGCCTCACACACGTTTGGAAATACGAAATATATTTGCTGAGTTACACCTGATCCAGTCCGACTTTACTCCTCTGTCCGGGTTTTCAGCTTTAGCAAGTTTGCAAAAGGGAAACACCCAACAGCTTATGAAAGGCCCAAACTAACGTGACAATGTTCTGACCCATAAACCCATTCACCCATCAGCCCATTAACACCCTGAAGTTCTTTGTTCACAGTAAATGTTTGGTCCATCACAGCATCATCACCAGTGCAATAAGAATAAGAACAGGACATATGTCTTACACAATGACAACTTTGTTATTTCAGTTCTTTAGCCTTTGGGTTTATGCTTCAGCATAATGTAGTAATACATTTAGATTCAAATATATTTTAAATATGTTTAGGGAGGAAGAGCTTCTCCATGTCGTTCCAAACAGCCTTTACATGTTATACTAAAGCTTGTGGATTTCAGTTTTTTGCCCTGTAGATGCTGTTTTGCTCTAGTATTGTGTTTGTGAGGAGCAACAGTTTGGGGAATGAGATGCAGTCGATCATTTAATTTGTTTACTACACTGTACATCATGCAGCATTATGAAAAATGTTGCTCTCAGTGAGCTTCAGAAGCTTGAACCTGTAAAAAGAGGATCAGTTTTGTACAGTCATGGTTTAGTCCACATGTGCCCTGGCTCAGTCCTTCTGGTCATACAGTGGCTCTAGTTACACATGCACTCCCAATCTGATTATAATATCAGATTATTTTCATCTCATTTCTTTCTGATCATGGTCCCTCTGATTATTTAGCAGTTTGCATGTCATTAAAGTGAGTTTAAAGGTCCAGAAATCAGATTATAATCAGATTTTGGTGATATAAGTACAATGCATCATGATTTTCATCCAGGTCCAGTCGTGGTCGAGTGCTAATTTCGTCTGCTTTAAAGAGGGGTATTTTACTTCTATGGGTACTAACTGCTAGTTCTGTGTCTTGCTTTTGTATATTTATGGAGGATTGTTGTGTGGGTGATGAATAGGGCACAGAAGAAATTTCCAAACATGCGTGGACGACATCTGAAAACTCTTCAGGCTTGTTTTTGATGAGCAAACCTTATAAAGCTAAATTTTGCATAATACCTCCTCTTCAATCACAGTTTTGGTGGTATGAACCCAGCTCAGATCACACTGCTGCTGTGTCCTTGGGCAAGACACTGCACCCACCTTGCTCAGTATGAATGTAGCGTGCGAGTGCAGTGATTGATGGTGCTCGGGAGGTTAATATACGCAGATTAGCAGCCTCGCTTCCATCCGTCTAGCACAGATGCTGATGCCACCCACGAGTGTGAATAAATAATGCATTGTAAATTAAAGGCATGTCTCAGGACTCACGTTCATAAATAAACATAGTAGGATATAGTAACAATACATAATGCCGAGTGTGGAGTGAATGAATAATGCACTAAAGCGCTCTGCTCTGGCGGTACAGAAATGTGCTAAAACATCAAACTGTCCATATACCATGATAGTAAATTTAGTGAGACGGTATCGCTATCATGGGCTTCTGTATCGATATATCGCTCGAGTATTTTTTGCTAAATTGCCCTCCCTCTATCTCTGGACAATAACCACACCCACCAATCAATAGCTCAGCACTGGTTTTGCATTGCTGCATCTGTCACTACTCTGACGTCTAAATGTCCCTGATCTTTAATGCACTTTATCCTGACGCTGCTGCTGACGTCACACTGAGCTAAATGTACAACTGGGTTATTTAGGGCTTACTTCACTTTCACTTTATCAACTATGTATGTGGATGCTCCAAACGCAATTTCGGTGTTCTTTTTGTAACAACGACAAATACATACTGTATTTTTTTCAGGGTTTGGGTGGTGCTGCGACTTATACTCAGGTGTGACTTGTATATTACATTTTTACACTGACAGCCCATAGACCAAATATATGAATTGTATATATGAATTAAAAAAGAAAAAACAAATTGTTATCCCTTTTTTCATTTTTGTTTTAGACACAAATAATAAAGAAAAGAGTTGTTGTTTTTTCATTTTCTTATTTTTGGTTCTATATTCTAACAAACCAATGATACACAGATTCTTCTCTACTGGGTTGTTTTTATTACTATAACTTTCAAGATGAAATGTCTGTTGTTGGTAAAATAAATATCTCCCAAAAAGTGCGACTTATATATGTTTTTTAATTTTTCATTCTGAATTTTTTTGCTTATAGTCTTATAGACTAATAGTCCGAAAAACACGGTACTTGAATCTTTGACTGTGATACAATTTTAATGTTTGTTTGTTCAGAAAATTGAAACTTGTTTAAAAGCAATACACGTATTTTATATATTTTATTTAGACTTGTACATATACATTTATAGAATTTTTAGGGGCATAACGATATCCAAGTCTCACAATACGATATCGTCACAGCCTGAACCTCACGGGACAATATTTACTGCGATATGGTGGGAGGCTCACAATATTACGATATAAGTGCTTAGAACAGTTATTTCTTCATGTCGTCTGCACTGAAACAGAGCAAAGGATCATGGTCTATGTAGTTCCCTCTGGTTTTTTTTTAGCTATTTCTGCATCAGAACTGTTCATTTAAGCAAAGAGACTTGGGATTCGATATATTGTGATGGTCACGATATTATTGTGAGACCTTTGACCAGACGAGATCACAATATTTCTATTATTGTTGCATCCCTAATAATTTTGCCTTACTTAACACTTGTCTCTTCCTTTTTTTTTTGCTACTTATTTAGAATTTTTTTTACCATTTATATATATTTTTTATATTGTAAAGTGATGTTTGAGCTGCTCTGTCCAAATAACTTCCCTTGTGGATCAGTAAAGTTTGTCAGAGTCTAAGTCTGTGTTCAGAGTTTTGATTCCAACCAAGCACTGATTTAACAAAGAAATATTGCTGTTAAAATGTATTTGGTACTTAAAAAAGCAGCAATATATGAACTATCGCATCTACTGTTATATTGTGATAGCATCGTAACGTGAGCCGTGTATCGAGTATCGTATTGAATCGTGAGGGACCCTGCGATTCCCAGCGTTCACACATATAAACACTCTTCTGTGTGGAAGGTGGAGCCAGCAGCAGACACGTACCTTATAATTGCTGGGGTCAAAAGTGAGGGCATTGCCGAGATGTTCAAACGCCTTCTGGTATTTTCCAAGCTGGAAAAGAGAAGCAGGCAAAGCTCCATTACAGGCTGCAGACTCCATGCAGTGAACGCCTGGTCTGTCTTTAAGTCCAACAAAACGGTTCAGAACGCAGACGGTCCCTAACTTTAGCACTGTATAACACAACACCGTCATCTATATATGGAAGAAAAGAAAACCACACACGCGTCATGATTTGTAAGCAAAGAAAAAACATCCCTGTTTGGAGCAGAAAGCGCAAGAAGAAGCGAAGCGGGTAAATGAGGCTAAAAACAAGAGCTGGGGGCATTGAATTTGTTTGCTATGTGTTACAAATGGCAGAGGAGCAAAAAATGTACTCAAAACGAGTAACATTACTTCAAAATATTACTGAAGTAGAAGTACAAAGCAGCAATCCAAGAAATTACTGAGACTAAAAAAGTATTTGAGGGGAAAAGTAACTTAAAGAGTAACTGTAAGGACATAACGTCTGAATTTAATTTAAACTTAATGTCATTTGAAGGACCAAACATTAAATAATGCACAAAATCTGGTGTTTTCAAAGTACAGACACAAAAGGAGAGAATAAAAACATTCTATCTGAAGAAGCGGCGTCAGAAACAAACATTTTCTAATGATTTCATGACATCAACATAAAGAAGACGTGGGAGGAGGAACTAAAACTTCTACTCGAGTAAGTACTGTTACTTCAATAAAATATTACACAAGTAGGAGTAAAAGTATGCTGCTAGAAAAGTAAAATGTTTTAAGTTAAAAGTTACTTAAGTAAAAGTAAGTGCAAATTACCTGTAAATACATCAGGCCCAGTGTAGTCAGCAGTTCTGTGTTCTCCGGTGAAAATCTGAACAAAGACAATTAAAACGTAGACGACTTCATCAGCTCTTCTGTTCATTATTGTGCAAATTCTTGGGTAAACATTATAATATCCAATAATGCTCTAATTATTGGGCGCGGCGTGGAGCAGTGAGTGGAGTTTTAATGACGGCCTGAGGGACGAGGCTCACATCAGGCAGGAGGAGGAGTCACTGTGGGGCTCCTGCTCTGATGCAACAGTGTGGAGGCCCCTGATGAAGCCATTTAACCCCAGGCCTCCAGGAGGCAGCACTGAGCAACTGGCATTTAGCCACTGGTGCTGTGTGTGCATGGAGGAAATGAGCTTTATATAGCTCAGGTAATGGCTAAGTGAAAATGACAGTGTCATGACGGTGCATAGAAACAGTAGAGGGTTTATTTTTTTGTGTATCTTTAAATGAAAGGAAAATGTGGCTGTGACTGCGGATGGGGCTTTGGTCACATCACTGTGACTGAAGCATTAAATGAACTTTATTTGGTGCCACATGAACCATCTGCACTCTGAGGAGCTCAGGGACAGGCCTCCTGCTGTAGTCCTGCTGTAGTCCTGCTGTAGTCCTGCTGTAGTCCTGCTGTAGTCCTGGTTTAGTCCTGGTTTAGTCCTGGTTTAGTCCTGGTTTAGTCCTGTTTAGTCCTGGTTTAGTCCCTGTTTAGCCCTGGTTTAGCCCCGGCCTCCTGCTGGGCCCTGAGTCAGGACTAAACTCAGGGAGTCAGAGTTTCAGGTTCATGCAGCTAAAACCTGGAACAGTCTGAACATGTGAGACTCTGTTTAAAAATGGTTCTGTTTAGCTGCATGTGACTGAAAGGTTTTAATTTTTCATTCCGCACTCTTCTCTTCTCTCTGATTTAATGCCCCATCTCTATTTTAACATTTTCTGATGATTATTTATGTTTTGATTTGTTTGTATTGTGATTTTAATGTATTTCTTATTGCTTTGCGTATGAATTGTGCTATACAAATAAACTTGCCTTGTCTCTTTGGATTTGAAAGCTTTAAAGAGGTGCTCACTCACTCCACAGCCCTCTTGTAGACCTCGATGGCCTTGTCTGTGTCGCCGGCCTGCAGGTGGACCTTCCCCAGCATCATGAAGGAACGCTCGTGTTTGTTCAGCTGCAGCGCGGCGCTCAGATGCTCCTCAGCCTAGAGCACAAAGCACAGAGCCGGACTGTAGCTGCTTTTAGACCTGCTGCCGCCCTCTGGAGAAACTCTCGCTGGACTAAAGACACAGGAAGTCCTTCAGTTATGACCTGTGCTCCTTTCCCATAATGTACAGAATGGTTTTGCTGTTACGCATCTCTGATTGTTGAGAATCCAGAGCGACGGCCGATAAAAACTGCAGACATTTTTGTGCCAACGCATGGAGCAGATTTGGATCATTTTAATTAAAGTTAATATAAACTCACCCACAGCCATTTTATTACCACAAGCCCATAGGAGAGCTGTGAATCACATCTCTTCATATTAAAGTGTTAATAAAAAGCTTGTGTGTTTTTAGGCAGCAGATCAACCAAAACATAACAGTGCTGAAGTTTGAAGGCTACTGAAAGGCTGAAGTGTTATTCTGAAGTGTGGGAGGGGACTGGAAATGTAAAAGCTTCTTTCATCCCCTTTTCAGACCTGCATGTTTGTATCTGTCTCTGCAGTGATGTCGTTCTATGAATGGTGCAGGTTTGAAATAACTAACTATACCCATTATACACGCAGTATATTGACCAGCTAATATATGACGACACCTGCACAACCTGGAATTCATGCACAAATGATGATGTCCGCAGAAAAAGGAGAAGACAGATTTGCTGTGAATGAGATCAGATTTTTAGAGGTAAATATCAAACACTCAAATCTTCAGCTTCTCCTTTCTGCTGTTGTCCCATAGAAATCCTTATCATAAACTATGGTGTGATAGTATATAGTAGTATATAGTAGTATATAGTAGTATATAGTAGTATATAGTAGTATATAGCAGTATAGTATACAGTACTATAGTACTAATACTATAGTAGTAACTATTGTATGATTTAGTATAACCTAAATACTTCTCAACACAGACAGTATTTTAGTCGGCTCCACTGACTCACTCCTCGACTAAAGGCAGAGCAGAGCTGGATCAGGCAGGAGGAACATGGCTCAGTGAAGCAGATGTTCCATAACAGAAAAAGAAAATGGCATTTCAAACAAACACAGATATGTCCTAAGCAATACTACATGTAATACTCACACGTTTGAGGTCTTTTATGAAGAAGTAACACACTCCCAGGTTATGGCAGATCTCCTGGAACATGGACACAGTGATGAGTTAGGGACTCTGTGATACCCACACAGTCTGTGGGAAAACTACACAGAACAGAATCACTACACGTGGAGGAATCACATTTTTTTCCTTTGACAAGGAAAAATCTGAAATGGTTTTCACTTCACAGCTGTGTCTTGCCAAGAGCATAAAGCAGGGCACAAAGCAAAGGGTGAAGGCTATTTTTATTCATTTTTTACATTTAAATCTAGTTTTAAAGTTAGAGTTGTAGAGTTATTTTGAATATATCTCTTGTTTACTACATATGTGTGTCATAGTTTCATAGTTTTGATGCCGTCAGTGAGAATCTACAGTGTAAATAATCATAGAAATAAAGAAGAAACATGAATGAAAAAGTGTATCGTGTGTCTATACGTATTTAAAACACTGGACAAAAATACTTAAAGGTGAAATATGCAGCTGCTCTGCCTTACATTTATTCAATCAAAGACGGTTTTATAGCTCAAAAATACATGGAAAAACTGACTGTTCTGACCTGGTATTTGGTCTAGTTTGGTCCCAGTTTGGAGCCCTGTGTCCCCTGTCCCAGCAGCTTTATACAAAACCACTGATTTGTCCCAGTTTTATACAAGAAATGTCCCAGGTGCCCCTATTTTTGACCAATTTGACCTAAAAAAAAAAGGCCTAAACTAAGATTAAACCAGGACTACATCAGGTCTAAACCAGGACTAAACCATGACAGTTTTTGACTGATCAGATCCTCGCCAACAGTGAAGAGGAACATAATAAATGATCATTTGTTTAGCCAAAATACAGAAAACCGTGTTTGCAAATGACAATAAAGCAAAAAGACAAAAAAATGCTCAGATTATGACTGACGTGAGAATGCACAATGTTACTCGCTCTTTTCATCATTTTATTTATACAAACCATCCCAACCCGGGTGTGTCCCCGTTTTTGTGAAACTCTGGTCACTCTAGTTTAATACGACACTGTGAAACATTCCAGAAATCTCCTCCATGAAGAAAAGTGTTTGATGGAGAATTTACACAATGCACCTGTGATGGAAATGTCTTTGTTAAGCTAAAGAATGTACTGGGTTCATATAAGTAATAACTCACAAAGTGCTGAAGTATCTCTGTGTTCATGGTCCCTGCAGTGGATCTGCTGTGTCTGGGCTTAAGGCAGGACATTATGTTCAGTCCTTTTCTATCAGGGTGAAAACAACAGGCTGTTTTATTCATTCTCGTCATTTAGAATTATTGGTCCCCTTGAGTTCATCTAATCGATGCCCCAGTTTAACCCAGACAAATCGTCTCCTTTTGAGAACTGTTCAGATCAACACTATCGTATGTTTTACCTCATGTTGATGTTATGACGCTCGTCTGAGTTTAAGAACCTGTTTTTGTTTTGTCAGACAGGATCAGGGAGAGACGGAGCTCCCGTGAGCCTTTTCTATTCTTCTTTGTAATTATGGCACAATCGCTTTTACAAATCCAGACTTTGTTTTAAGACAACTTTTCTCCTGTTTTATTCTTCTCAGATTTAAAAATCCACAACAGCACCTTTAATACAAGCTTCTTTTTTTAAATGTAGTTCCTCTTGGACACTCTGCTTCTGCAGTGTGTATGTTTTCCTTTATTTCAATCATTTTCACAAGAATTTGCCGACGTGACGCTTTTTTGTATCGACATCGCTCAGACGTGATTTAAAAAACGTGTCATCTTCCTATAGCCTGAAACAAGTGGCGAACATAAATTGCCAGACTTGTTTGTGATCACAGCGCCCTGCTCATTTGCATATGCATATTTGTACATTTCACATCCTCTGAAATGGAAGCACGAGACACAATGGCTCAGTACGAACGCTCAGGAGATAAATGAACAAAAGCACTTCCCCACAGAGCGTCTGCGTGAGGAGCTCTGCACAGGACACGCAGCTTTGTCACTTACGTAAAAGTGCAGATACGGGAGAAAAAGTCAAGTCTTAAAGCTCAAAAAACATGAATTCTTACCAGGTGCAGGCTTGCTTCTCCATAGATCTGATATGGGATGATAATCTCTAGACTCATATGTTTAGTTTATCTTTGTGGAGGGTGGAGGGGAAATGTGGGATTGTTCTTTTAATCACTGTAAAGCGCTTTGTGTGACATTTTTGTATGAAAAGCGCTCTATAGATTGATTGATTAGGGATGGAACGATATCCAAATCTCTCTGTACGATATTCTCATGGTTCGATATTTATTGCTATTATTTTTGTTGGGGTTCATCAAAACTGTGAATCTGCTCCTTTTTCCTCTAAAAATGCTTCACAGACTTAATCCAAAGAATGAAGATGTAAAAGTGCTTAGAACAGTTATTTCTTCATGTCGTCTGCACTGAAACGGAGCAAAGGATCATGGTCTATGTAGTTCCCTCTGTTTTTTAGCTATTTCTGCATCAGAACTGTTCATTTAAGCAAAGAGACTTGGGATTCGATATATTGTGATGGTCACGATATTATTGTGAGACCTTTGACGATACGATATCACCAGATTTGGGTTGTGGTTACATCATTAGCAGTTACCCAGTCTTTGTCGTTGAGTTTGGCCGCCTCGTGGTAGAACTCAACAGCTGCTTTGTGCTTCCCCAGGAGGAATCTACACAAACAAAAACAATACAGCTTTACTTTCTGATGACAAAAACACTCATATAATACAAGAATGACAAAAACAGAGATTTAAAAAAAAAGGATCATTGCGGTGATCAGTAACCTGATGTCTTAAAAGTCGCACAGAACAAAACTCGTGAGCTTTAAGCCATGTTATAATGTCATTTCCTCGTCGAGAGTTGTGTTTTGTTTTCTTTCTTTCACACTGAGTCTGAGTTTTTATTTTATTATTGTTAGTCTGTCTGCATCTCCCACTGTCCCACCGCGTCATGTAGCATCAACATCTACTGTTTACCTTTAGTTCAGTACAGATGGGCGATTTCAGGCCTGAAATGATCCAAATGATTCTAGTGAAGGTGTGTGGAGTTTAAAAACACAGTGGAGCACTGTTTTACCACATGACTAGGGGTGTGCAAAAATATTGAAAAATGTATGTATCGTATCATTTAATTTGATGTTACCGCTGCTGTATGGATATATCGATTTTTAGGTATATTTTACTCAACTTTTGTGTAAGAGCTACAATTGTCTTGACATTTTCACTGTTTTGAGTAAAATGGGTGTGTTTCATATTAGATTTGCACAGACTTTGTGGTTTAATAATAAAGACTTTTAGTATCACAGCCATAGTTTAGCTCTTGTTCTTCATTGAACCGGATCGAATAGATTTTAAACATATGCCGTATGGTATTGCAGCCTGTGTATCGAGGTGTGTTTTGTATCGGCAGCTCCTTAAGGATCCTTACACATGACATCACAAGGTGGAACAGAGTGTTTTCTGTTTGAGAGAAGAACTTCTTTTAAATAGGCAGAGTTTGTGTGTTGTTAAATGTGTGAATAAATTATACAAAACTCCAGGCCTTTCTGTTTGAAAAAAGCCAACAACTGCTGAGTTTTTTTGTGTTTTATTGAAAAATTTACTTTGTACCAGTTTTCGGCCCAGTAGTTACAGACATTAACCATAAATCAGGATAAAATATCTGCATTTTGACCGTTTCAAGACAAATTCTACCCGTTTTGACCAGGTGCCAAATACCTTAAATTCTAAAATTCTCGGCCAATATAATACAGTATATAGAATATAATTCAATGGGCTGTACCCAATTTGCTTCTCATGTAATAAAGTCAAATGTGTCTTGTCCCAGTACAGATACATTTTAAAAGCAGCAGTGTGCAGTGTGCATCTAACTGTGAAGTGTGTTTTTATCAAACCAGGCAGTAACGCTGGAGAACTGTTTGCATGCTAGTTGGTGCACATAGCAGTGTTCTCCACAGCAAAAGAATAAAAGATGCAGAGAACGCGTTACAGGAAATAACTGTGGGCCGCTGTAAAGAGTTTTAAAAAATGGACTTTTAGGGACTTCCTACCGTGTTATAATGTTTTTCCTCCCATCAAAAACATGCCTGAAGAGGTTTTAGATGTCATCTGCCCCTGTCCCATTATGAACCTTCATCACCCATGAGCAGGATGCACACGACTGTGTTGTGGCCACTTCACCAACAGAAACACCAGAGTGGAGTAAGAACGAGGCCTTTAGTGCGATATATATATTTAATATTTATTTGGCGCAGTGCGGGGTTTTGACTGGGTGCAGTGTATATCGCAGTGTAATATTTGATAATGGGTGGTGTTATAGTGCAATATTTAATACTGTGCAATATTTGAGAAACAGTGCAGTAGTTTTGTGTTTGATTGGGTGCAGTATTTAAAGCAGCGCAATATCCTGGTGCAGTCTTGGGTGCCTCAGCTCACTTATTTATTTTATTGTATACGGAGCGTAAATATACCATGTATATGTCTGTGTGTATATATATATATATATATATATATATATATATATATATATATATATATATATATATATATATATATATATATATATACACATATATATATATATATATATATTTGTATTAGAGCTGGGCGGTATGACCAAAAATTGATATCACGGTATTTTTTTAAATTATCACGGTATTTAACGGTATTTTTTTTTCGTGGATGTTTACGTGTTAACCCCAATTCCTAATTGTTTAGCGAATACTTACTGCAGTAAATTACCCTGGTTTGAATGATCCCACAAAGGAATTGAGTGCCAGGCACTCAAAATTGTGATAGAGTTGGTAATATCATTCCAACGTTTGCTTTTCTTGTCATAGACGGTCCCTTTAGCAAACGCGCCTACCAGGGACGTCTGTGTAGTGTTTTGTGCTGCAGTGCCAACGTTACGCAGAGATTGGGGAGAAGATGCAGATTTTACTTTCATGCAGTCTTCGTATTCCAGGATATGATTGTGGCGGAGGTGGTGAAGCAAGTTGCTTGTGTTGCCTCCTGCAGCTAAAACATTAGCTCGACAACACTTACAGATGATGCGTGTTTGATCCGCGTCAGATTTTTTAAAACCAAAGTATTTCCAAACAACAGACATGGCTCCTTTTTCGGAATGAGTTCTGTGTCTGTGTCATTTTCTTCGTCCATGCTCACCGCTCAACTCGCTGTCCTTACCACCCTAGTCTCTGCCACTACTGCTCTCCTGCAGAGTCGGCTTGTTTGGTGTAACACTGAAAAACAGCCCCCGCTCAATCTACCGCTGTGCGACGTTCCGCCGCTCTGTGTTGCCGACATATGCGCACACACGGTGTGGCGGTAAATAAAAAATTCATATCATAAAAATAAAAATTACCGGTATACCGGTTCAAACGGTTTACCGCCCAGCCCTAATTTGTATATGTGTAGATGTCTGTATATGTGTATATGTCTGTATTGGAGGGGGAGTTGCTTTAAATCTCGTTGTGCATGTGTATAGTGTGTGTCTAGTGACAATAAAAGGCATTCTATTCTATTCTATTCTATTCTATTTCCTGTTGTGTTCACCTGGCGCCCCCTGCAGGCTGCTGTGGTGCTGGAGGACACAGAGGAGGGACACTTTTGGCTCTTCCTCTCCTCAAACTGCCCTGACACAGACCTGCTGACCCTCCCTGACCAGTGCTGCTGCTAAACTGCACTCACACCTTTGACTGAGACACAACGTGGAAATGTTATAGCAACATCAACTGCAACAGTTTGCTGCAGAAAAGCCTGAATTTCCCTCAGGATCTAGGAAGTATCTGTCTGTCTAGTGCTCTGAAGGGGGAGTGATTTAGCACAGGGACCAAAGGGATATAGAAAGTTCTCCACTGTGTTTTTAACCTTCATGCACCTTCACCATCAAACATCATTTGGATCATTGAAGCAGTTTCAGGAGTGTCGATCTCTACTAAACGAAAACTACCACTACATGACATCACAAGGTGGAACAGAGCATTTGGAGGTTTGGAGATGTGAACAGACTAATAATGCACTCTAAGAATACACTCAAACATGTGTGAATGAAACAAAACACAGCTCCAGGTCTGTTTTTGCTGAGGGAACAACATTCTAACATTAAAGCTCACAAGAGTCAGTTTTGTGTGATACTTTAAGGTCCATTAAACACCCTCCCAAAGGTTTACTCCGCCCCAAGCAAAATCTGACAAATCCTCCAGAGTGGGCAGGCTCTGGAGGACTTTTGTTTCCCTTTTCTCCAGACACGGTGGGACATGGCGGGGCTGAGAGGGGCTCCTCACGTCCCGCCCGCAGACGCCAGTGGCTGCGCTCAACGTAATAACCTGCATCTGACTCACTCGCGTTAATCCTACCCGGAAATTCCAATGTACTGGCCGTGGTTGATCCTAAAGAGGCCGATACAGACCTGGCTTTAACCCAAAAGTCCCATTTTTAACAAATATGCAGTAAAATGCCAAATTAATAGGGATAGGTATCGATTTCTATTTTAGATCATTCACACAGCTAATCAGTGGTGTTTAGCACCTGTGAAGTCGCCCATCAAACTCAAACCTACAAAAACTATGTCAACAGTTTGTGCTTCATTTGTGCTGCAAAAAGTTTAGTTTGTGTGATTCTGGTTCTTCAGATATTTGCAGTTTTATTTTCGGTCGATGATGTCGTCCAGAACCTCAGAATGTGAAACAGCCTCAAAACAGGAAGAAAATGATAGAAAACGTTTGTATTTGGTTTGTGCTGTTTTGTGCTGCGACAATTTTTATTTGTGTAACTTTATTTTGAAAATTATTCATTATTATTTCTGTGGTAATTATAGGACATCATTTCTGCTCAGCTGACGGAGACAAACTCCACAAAACTACTGGAGAAAACGATCTGAGGCTGAGGAAAAGTCTGTTTTATTCTATAAAATATGAATCAAAAGCAAATTACTAAAGACTGAAACAGACTTTTCCACAGCCTCAGGTCGTTTCTCTTCACTAGTTTTGCGGAGTTTGTCGCCGTCAGCTGAGCAGAAATGACGTGCTATAATTCTGAGGTTCTGGACGACATCATCAGCCAAAAATAAAACTGCAAATATCTTAAGAACCAGAATCGCACAAACAAAACTTTTTGCAGCACAAACGATTGACATAGTTTTTGTGTAGGTTTGTGTTTGATGGAGCGACTTTACGCAGGTGTGTTTGGCCCTTTAACTTAACTACAAAGCATTATTCATGTGATTTCATGTGGATATAATCTACAGCTCAAATATGACTTTTGACTTATCACACAGCCAGTCTCCATCTCACACAGCCAAATGCCACTGCTTTCTATTCAGCCCCCAAAACCAGAGCCACTTATCCCCTTTAAGATTAGTGTGGGGTCAGCTCTGGCTCTGGGCTGCTCCTTATCTCCCCTCTCTCTCTCTCTGTCATGTCTTACGAGCTCTGAAGGGGGAGCAGGACTCACAGGGAGCGGGCCACTTGCTTCAGGTTGTCGGCGCTGGCAGGATTAAGGATGGCACAGCTCTGGAACAGCTCCAGGGACTGTTGGATCTTCCCCTCCAGACGCAAGATTAGCGCTGCGGACACAGAAGAGAGGGACAAGGCCAGTGTGGAGAGGAAGAGGACGCTAAAGAGGACGCTAAAGAGGACACTAAAGAGGACGCTAAAGAGGACGCTAAAGAGGACGCTAAAGAGGACGCTAAAGAGGACGCTAAAGAGGACGCTAAAGAGGACGCTAAGACATCGTGTGGAAAGGAAGAGGACGCAAAGACATCGCGTTGAGAGGAAGAGGACGCGAAGACATCACGTGGAGAGGAAGAGGACGCTAAGACATCGCGTTGAGAGGAAGAGGACGCTAAGACATCGTGTGGAAAGGAAGAGGACGCTAAGACATCATGTGGAGAGGAAGAGGACGCTAAGACATCGTGTGGAAAGGAAGAGGACGCTAAGACATCGCGTGGAAAGGAAGAGGACGCTAAGACATCGCGTGGAAAGGAAGAGGACGCTAAGACATCGCGTGGAAAGGAAGAGGACGCTAAGACATCGCGTGGAAAGGAAGAGGACGCTAAGACATCGTGTGGAAAGGAAGAGGACGCTAAGACATCGCGTGGAAAGGAAGAGGACGCAAAGACATCGCGTTGAGAGGAAGAGGACGCGAAGACATCACGTGGAGAGGAAGAGAACGCTAAGACATCGTGTGGAGAGGAAGAGGACGCTAAGACATCATGTGGAGAGGAAGAGGACGCTAAGACATCGTGTGGAAAGGAAGAGGACGCTAAGACATCATGTGGAGAGGAAGAGGACGCTAAGA
This sequence comes from Odontamblyopus rebecca, assembly GCA_030686955.1. NCBI lineage: Eukaryota > Metazoa > Chordata > Actinopteri > Gobiiformes > Gobiidae > Odontamblyopus > Odontamblyopus rebecca. Next base: position 893,845 of record CM060655.1, on the reverse strand, counting down.
CATCGCGTGGAAAGGAAGAGGACGCTAAGACATCATGTGGAGAGGAAGAGGACGCTAAGACATCGCGTGGAAAGGAAGAGGACGCGAAGACATCGCGTTGAGAGGAAGAAGACGCTAAGACATCGTGTGGAAAGGAAGAGGACGCTAAGACATCATGTGGAGAGGAAGAGGACGCTAAGACATCGCGTGGAAAGGAAGAGGACGCGAAGACATCGCGTTGAGAGGAAGAAGACGCTAAGACATCGTGTGGAAAGGAAGAGGACGCGAAGACATCGCGTTGAGAGGAAGAAGACGCTAAGACATCGTGTGGAAAGGAAGAGGACGCTAAGACATCGTGTGGAGAGGAAGAGGACGCTAAGACATCGCGTGGAGAGGAAGAGGACGCTAAGACATCGTGTGGAGAGGAAGAGGACGCTAAGACATCGTGTGGAAAGGAAGAGGACGCTAAGACATCGTGTGGAGAGGAAGAGGACGCTAAGACATCGCGTGGAGAGGAAGAGGACGCGAAGACATCACGTGGAGAGGAAGAGAACGCTAAGACATCGTGTGGAGAGGAAGAGGACGCGAAGACATCACGTGGAGAGGAAGAGGACGCAAAGACATCGCGTGGAGAGGAAGAGGACGCGAAGACATCGCGTGGAGAGGAAGAGGACGCGAAGACATCACGTGGAGAGGAAGAGGACGCTAAGACATCGCGTGGAGAGGAAGAGGACGCGAAGACATCACGTGGAGAGGAAGAGAACGCTAAGACATCGTGTGGAGAGGAAGAGGACGCTAAGACATCGCGTGGAGAGGAAGAGGACGCGAAGACATCACGTGGAGAGGAAGAGGACGCTAAGACATCGCGTGGAAAGGAAGAGGACGCTAAGACATCGTGTGGAGAGGAAGAGGACGCTAAGACATCGCGTGGAGAGGAAGAGGACGCTAAGACATCACGTGGAGAGGAAGAGGACGCTAAGACATCGTGTGGAAAGGAAGAGGACGCTAAGACATCGTGTGGAGAGGAAGAGGACGCTAAGACATCGCGTGGAGAGGAAGAGGACGCGAAGACATCACGTGGAGAGGAAGAGGACGCTAAGACATCGCGTGGAGAGGAAGAGGACGCTAAGACATCGTGTGGAGAGGAAGAGGACGCTAAGACATCGCGTGGAGAGGAAGAGGACGCTAAGACATCGCGTGGAGAGGAAGAGGACGCTAAGACATCGCGTGGAGAGGAAGAGGACGCTAAGACATCGCGTGGAGAGGAAGAGGACACTAAGACATCGCGTGGAGAGGAAGAGGACGCTAAGACATCGCGTGGAGAGGAAGAGGACGCTAAGACATCGTGTGGAGAGGAAGAGGACGCTAAGACATCGCGTGGAGAGGAAGAGGACGCTAAGACATCGCGTGGAGAGGAAGAGGACACTAAGACATCGCGTGGAGAGGAAGAGGACGCTAAGACATCGTGTGGAAAGGAAGAGGACGCTAAGACATCACGTGGAGAGGAAGAGGACGCTAAGACATCGCGTGGAGAGGAAGAGGACGCTAAGACATCGCGTGGAGAGGAAGAGGACGCTAAGACATCGCGTGGAGAGGAAGAGGACGCTAAGACATCGCGTGGAGAGGAAGAGGACGCTAAGACATCACGTGGAGAGGAAGAGGACGCTAAGACATCGCGTGGAGAGGAAGAGGACGCTAAGACATCGCGTGGAGAGGAAGAGGACGCTAAGACATCACGTGGAGAGGAAGAGGACGCTAAGACATCACGTGGAAGCCGCCAGCAGTTACAGAAATGTTCATGAGGATCGAGGAGGATTTAAACTGGGCTTTTAACCGTGGCTTATTTTAGCGATTTAAAAAACATTCACTCAATGTAAAAGCAAGTGGATGTTTTGATACTTTGCAGCTGATGTCATTACGATTTCCTGGGGGTGTGAACTTCGATCTGAGATTTGTTTTAACACAGTCTGACCAGAAAGAGATGGTTTCTGTTGTTCTTGTTTTTTTATTCAAGCTTTTATTTTGCAATTTTGAACATATAACAGACAGCAGCACATGACTTTGGGCAGAAGGATAATACAATTAAACAGACAAAGTGCGGATGACAAGCCTCCGTGACGCTCTAATTTCCACTCATTTTATCCTGTTACAAAAACAAATCATTTCAAGGCTAAATGAAAAGTCCAAATTGCAAAATACTGATCACAGTTAAACTGAGCAGTCAAACCTGTCACGGGCATTTTAATCATAAACACAGGCCCAAGATTTTAGAGAAATCTATATTATCATTCAGGCCTTGTCCACACAGAGCCGGGATCTGATTAAACAAAGTTATTTTTATACGATTTGGCCTCATCCACACAGAACCGAAGGATTAAGTCCTTAAAACCTTTTGGAAAACTCCGGCCAAAGTGAAGATTTTGGGAAACTCCGGTGTTGCGTTTGGTGTGAACATGAATAACGGTGATTTGTGTTTTTAAACGTCACTATTTGTGACATAAGAGCATAAACGTCATAGATGCTCCTTGTTTCTGTCAGACAGTGGAGCAGAGACACTGTGAGAAGCCTGTTACTTCTGACCCTCTGACAGGCTCCAAAATGGAGTTCAAATGTCCATATTCTGCTTTGGCCTGATTCCCAATCCAGATTTTCTTGTGTCTTGTTCACTTTGTTTCCATAACCACTTAAAGCAGTTCCACCTCTTTGTCAGTCACACAAACGAGCTCCTGACTCCATGTTTCATGTTTTGCAGAAATGACGACATAAAGCATCTGATTGGACAGGCTGGAGCTTATTTTTAGGAAAACACTGCCCCCTGCTGGTCTGGAGGCTCATAACCGCACCAAGAGCCTAATTATGCAGCTGTGTGGATGGAATTATATTTAAAACGGTGAAGTGGACGCAAGACTTTTTATAAAACAAAGTGTAGCAGTGTTCTAGAGGGACCTGGCACACATGGCATATTCACACAGTGTTCTAGGGGGACACCTGGCACACATGGCATATTCACACAGTGTTCTAGGGGGACACCTGGCACACATGGCATATTCACACAGTGTTCTAGGGGGACACCTGGCACACATGGCATATTCACATAGTGTTCTAGAGGGACCTGGCACACATGGCATATTCACACTGTGTTCTAGAGGGACCTGGCACACATGGCATATTCACACTGTGTTCTAGGGGGACACCTGGCACACATGGCATATTCACACAGTGTTCTAGAGCAGGCATGTCCAAACTATTGCCCGGGGGCCAAATGTGGCCCTCAGACCAAATCATTTTGGCCCTCAGGCTTCCAGATGAATTGGCCCATAGTACTGCAGGTAGTACTTTTTACTGCATGTTTTTGAACTCTACCTTGATCAAGCAAATGTAGTGTGTCCTTTTGAGGGTCTAAGCATGAACAAAGGTCTGGAGGGTCATTCAAACCTGTTATAAATACACAGATTTGAATTACTCACTGTTTTGACCCTCAGTCTATGACCCTCGATCGGCCCTCACGCTGGTCTGTGTTTTAATATGTGGCCCTTGATGAAAAAAGTTTGGACACCCCTGTTCTAGAGGGACACCTGGCACACATGGCATATTCACACAGTGTTCTAGGGGGACACCTTACCTTGTACATAAATGGCATATTCACACATTCCATTGGTTTCTTGTAGTTGCTCTTTGATGATGATCTGCAGAGGAAAAAAGGATTGAACATATTATGATGTGTACTTAAGGTGCTATAAACTTATATTACTCTTTAAATCCCCTTTTTTGAAACAAAACACAACTCCAGGTCTGTTTTTGAGGAGGTAACAACACTATCACAAGGTGTAAACCTAATAATGCATTAGTATTATACAGAGCGACGCTCAAGTCTCTTTACATTATTGTGCATTATTCACTGCTCCTGTAGTCACAGGTGCCCTGGGGCAGACTGAGCACCTTTGGCCCCTCCTCTCACCACCAGAACTCAGGCTCACACCACATCCACACCTGACAATGTGGGGAAGTGTCTTGTCTAAGGACATAACAGTTTTGGACACTGGCCCCCACTGTGGCTCATGTTACCCCCATCCCAGTGCTAACCTGACCTCCCATCCCAGTGCTAACCTGACCTCCCATCCGAGTGCTAACCTGACCTCCCATCCCAGTGCTAACCTGACCTCCCATCCCAGTGCTAACCTGACCTCCCATCCGAGTGCTAACCTGACCTCCCATCCCAGTGCTAACCTGACCTCCCATCCCAGTGCTAACCTGACCTCCCATCCCAGTGCTAACCTGACCTCCCATCCCAGTGCTAACCTGACCTCCCATCCGAGTACTAACCTGACCTCCCATCCCAGTGCTAACCTGACCTCCCATCCCAGTGCTAACCTGACCTCCCATCCCAGTGCTAACCTGACCTCCCATCCCAGTGCTAACCTGACCTCCCATCCCAGTGCTAACCTGACCTCCCATCCGAGTGCTAACCTGACCTCCCATCCCAGTGCTAACCTGACCTCCCATCCCAGTGCTAACCTGACCTCCCATCCCAGTGCTAACCTGACCTCCCATCCCAGTGCTAACCTGACCTCCCATCCCAGTGCTAACCTGACCTCCCATCCCAGTGCTAACCTGACCTCCCATCCCAGTGCTAACCTGACCTCCCATCCCAGTGCTAACCTGACTCGTCCTGCTCGCCTGAGCTGGTGAGTTCGGCTCTGACCAGGAGGTGTGGCCTTACCTTACAAGTGTCATAGTCCTGGCGGATGTAATGCTGATGGATGAGCCAGTTCCTCCTCTCCACAATGGGCAGCTCTGGGGCTGTGGGAGACAGAGACAAAGGGAAGTGTTTCATCCTCTTGGTGCTTAACACTTTAAATGCCTGTTCACGTCTAAAAGAAGTGACAAAGCCTCTCTGCTTTCTCTGCCCACTTTCACCAAGTCTCTGTAACAGATGTAACACTTCAACTTTATAAATTTGAGCTCAAATGAAAGAAAGTCGCAGGGGAAAAGTTGGATTTGAGTTTGTTGGCAGTTTTTAATGAGGCACAGATGGTTGGGGCCAAAGGGCTGTATTTACACGCTCTTATACTGTTTGTGACAGCTGAGTCAACACAAACAGGAACAGAGCTGGCTGCAGTTTGATGAGACTGAATATAAGATACTTCCACTTAATACTAATAATACAGGCACTATTCACCAGTCTGGAAGTGAACGTGGCTTCTGAAGACCAAATCCATGGGGGTTTGTGAGACTCCAAATAAGATATTAGTTATACAGTTAAAATGTCTGGCTCACCCTCCAGCTGCTACAGACTACAGCACAGCACATGTGGCTCACAGGTCACGTCTCAAACACGTCCAGGAGGCAGAGCATCAAAGGAACCTGATCCTGAATTTAAATTCTGCAAACATGACCCAACTGCGCCTCCAGATACGAGGTGAAATACAGATTCTACTGATAATTATTGTAATGCTGATTTATTCTTAATTACCAATGGACATGATGCTCAGGATGTTTTAGTTATAGTTTGTTGTTTTTTTAGGTTTAAACCTAAAATGTCTCTCTCTGATCTGAACGGTCACTCCCTAAACCCCATCAGTGCTAGTGCAGCCTCTGCAGCTCAGGGGGGAATTCTAGAGGTTCTGTGCCAAGAATCACATTTCATGTTTTCAAGTCTGGCTTTTCTAGACAGTTTTTATCAAAAACACTACATGATGCTATATTTTGTTTCCAGAGCACAGTTATTTTCTTGTATTTTAAAACTGTATTTTTATTCAAAAAAGTTTCTTCTGATTAAATCATGGTGGCCCTGAAGATGGGCCCCAGAGCTCCAGAGGACGGGTGAGTTTGGGACAGTTAAATCTTCTACCACCCGGTCTGAAGCTAACCTGAGCTGTAGTATTGTGTGGCTCAGGGATGATTCATCTCCTGCATGTGGAGCCCTCAGCCTCTGAGCAGCTCTTTCATGCAGCAGCACTAAAGTCGAGTGAGTTGACGTCCTGTGCCTGTTACCAGGGCAACAGTGTCTCCTGTACTCAGGTACTGTAGTGACAACTGTACAGAGAATCACCATCACAGTCCAGGAGCAGCTTTGACAGCCCAGCCTCAGTGTTACTGTGCAGTCCTGCCTCCCCCAGGACCAGGCAGCTCATCTGAGCCCCAAACAAACTTGATTCCAGTCAGAGCCCAGTGATCCTGGTAATCCACTTCTCCAGCACCTTCTACCTTCTACAGCACAGCTATAAATAGGCTGTGTGAAGGAGCTGCGGCTGCACTAGCTCTAATGGAGTGTGAGAATACAGTGGGGAGTAGACTACAGACAGGACAAAAAGGAGCTGCATTTTCTTTCTTTTCTATGGAGCAGTAGCAATAATACAAAGGCAGCCTACGAGATTCACGACGCTCCGACTGGCATCAGGAGTCTCTATATCACAGATTTCATTTTTTTGTATGAAGAATGTTGTTTTAATACAGTTGAAGGATGAACTGCTTTGACTTGATTAGGTGGTTTGGTTTATATTATTTCTGATCTGTTATAATGTAGTTTAGACCTGGTTTTGTGTTTTGTTTCATTCACACGTTTAACACACAAACGCTGCAGATTCACGCTGACTTCTTCTCTTGAACAGAAACCTCTGCTCCACCTTGTGATGTCATGAAACAATACAGGAAGTGCTCCACTGACTTTTTAAACTTTATGCACCTTCAATTGAGCGATTTAGACCAGTTCAGTGCTGATAATTCCCGTCTCTACTGAACCAAAGAGAAAGAGGGAGCTGTTCATTTGAAAACTACCTTTGGAGACAGATTAATAATGCACGATTACTCAAACACTCCAAACACAACTCCAGGTATGTTTTTGATGAGGTAACAACAGTGCAACATGGCCGAGAGCTCACACGAGTCCATTTTGCGTAATACAAGACCTTGCGTGTTCATTCTAAAGTCACAATAGTGAAAAAAGCATTTACCAATAGTGACCCAGCAGCAGGATTAACACACTTAACTTTTCTATAGTTTGGGACATGAAATATGGTGAATTTTGCCAATTACATATTTGTTTTTTGATAATTAATCCTGTTCTATCCATATTCTCATGTAGGCAAGTCCAAAAAGTATTGAAAGATAAATTTAAATTGGATCAAATTCTGATTAGTTACAAATGACAGATTCTCCCTAAAACCTGTTTACTCTGTAGTCAACAGGTTTGATGGTCTTAAACGATTTTTACATGTGCTCACACCACAGACACGAGGAGAAACTTATGAGACTTAAAATCTGCAGCAGGATCTGTGTGAGGAGCACAGGATCTAAAGCTGTGAGGCTGTGATGGCCTCAGCCGTTTCCTGTCTACAGTAAATCCACTCGCTCTGAGACGCTGAAGTGTTAAAGATCAGAGCTCCAAACTGTCCAAACTGTGGGATTATTATGTGTGAAATGTGGAGCAACACTTCAGAGATAAAGTCCACAGGAAGTAGAGTCACTGTGGCTGATCTGCAGCTTCACCTCCATCTGTGGCTGTGTGGAAACAGACACACGAGGAACTATTTTACTTTTAAACGTCTCAAACTGGATTCACAGCCCGGTTTTGTGGACTGGAGTCATTATTTGTGGAGGACAGTTTTTATGGATAATGTGGATGAGACGGTGGACTTGAAAATGACCACTTTATGGGAGGTGAGTGATAGTTACTTTCGTTAAATCCTGAGTTTGTTTGTCGCGTCTCTGTCGCTGCTCTGCCCCTGACGCTCTGGTTTATCGTCTGTTTCCGTCGTGTTGTTGGTGTTTGGTGGTTCTGATCTGACACTGACTCCACATGAGGAGCAGCGGCTTCAAAATCGCACTCAAAGACACAAAGTTGGGTCACGCCTCGCTGGGGAGAAGAAATCACAGCCAAAATCGAGCAAATTCTCCTGTAGTGTGTGGCGGCCTGTAGATTAGTTAAAGGAGACATGACTCTTTTTTTTTTGCTATTTATAATCATTTAGAACTATAACATACGCGGATCAAGATTTTACATTTTGTTCACTGTAAAACTTTGTGTTGAAACATTCATAATAGAAACTGGTCCAAAACTGCAGAACTGAATGTCTGGCCCATAAATACTTCACCCACTGCGTTTCAGATTGTTCAGATGAACATGGGGGAGCTTCAGGCTCCACTGATTCTCCAGTTCACTTTACACTGAAAAATTCTCTCTAACTGCTGCAGTGAGCCTTGTCATTGGGGTCTTAAAATGTTCATATTAAGCCGCTCTACATGATCCTGTGCTTTTTATTTTTTAAATACATATTCCTAATATGAAACTCAGCTCCGAATTCACTCCTCTAACTGCTAGCCATGTGAGCTTCATTTGACTGGAGCTGAACGCTGTGGGAGACATCGCACTCATTTTGTCCACTTCTTTTTACAGTATAGACCTATTCACATGGGGTAAGTTCAACCTGGGACGTCTGGTAATTTGCAAATTCCTGCCCCGTGTGTTACACGGGAGGATTTTCTGTATGAACAGCACTAAATAAAATCTGATTTAAAATGAAAATTAAACTTATCCATCTCAAGGAAGACAACTACAGGCTACATTACAGGTCAGATCTGTAATGAATAAATGCAAGAGAGATGTGTTTAATGTCATACCATGGAACATTCCAACCAAGCATGACCAGATTTTCAAAATTCCAAACTAGGACACACCCGGGTTAGTTTATAAATAAAATAGTGAAAAGAGAGTGTAACATTGTGCATTCTCGTGTCAATCATAATCTGAGGGATTTTGCTTTATTGTCATTTGCAAACACGGTTTTGTGTATTTTGGCACAATAAATTATAATTTATGCTCCTCTTTACTGTCGGTGAGGATCTGATTAGTCAAAAAATGTGATAATCTGGTTTTAGTCCTGGTTTAGGCCTGATGTAGTCCTGGTTTAGATCTGGTTTAGATCAAACTGGTCAAAACTAGGAACACCTGAGACATTTTTTGTATAAAACTGGGACAAATCACTGGTTTTTGTTAGAATAAAATGCTTTTAATGTTGAAGTTATTAAAATGTACATGTGGTTAAAAGGTGATTTCAGAGTACCAAGAGTTCTTTGTTAAAAAGGAATGTGCTATCTGCTCTGAGAGACCAGATGCATGACCTCTTATGACCTTTTCCCTCCTTGCAGACGGTTCACAGGTCGTAACTTATAGCTTATCTCACAAATGTAAAACAAAGCCATGATATACTTCACTATGTTGTAACCTATGTATTCACTATGTTGTAAACTAGGTATTCTCTGACTATGCTTTGTACTGATATGATTGATTTGATGAACCAAATAAAGGGACGTGCTGCAGAAGCAGGGGAGGAGACCTGGGATGTGAATGGCCGAGTAACAGGCAGACATCACCAGCTCCTCCGTGGCACGTAAAATGAAAAAGACTGACTCAGGTGCTTTAATCTCAATGGGGTAGAGACTGGTTTAATGTAAAACTGTAAGATTTATCACTGGTTTGTGATTTTATTCCATGACAGTTTTATATAAATCTGCTGGGACAGGGGACACAGCGCTCAAAACTGGGACTGTCTCAGTTCAATAGGAGACAAGCAGGTGGCAAAACCTCCACCAGAAAAGTTGCACCAAGCAACTTCCCAACTACAACTTCCAATACTGCATGTTTCTCCTCTCTCTACAGCTAACTCGTGTTTCTAATGCCAATTCAACAGAACCAACAGCTCCACACTGCAAACCCACACGAGCACCGCACACTCGTCCAGATCTGGCAAAGAAAAAACGTCCCTATTTGCGGCCCCATAATCGGCTTCCTCCCGCTGAGACGGAGCTGGATTCTTGTCTCACACTTTCAGCTGTGGCCCGGCACTGCTCCGGTGGCACCAGCACAAAAAAAAGACAGATTTTGGAAATCGAAGGAGAGAAGAGCGCAAAGACTGAAGAAAGAGAGCAGCGGGGGGTGCCCTAAATACAGCTCTGTGGAGAAGTGGAGTAGAAACATGGAGGAGCATTCTCATTGTTGTGTTTGAGCAGTGCTAACCCTAACTCTAAGAAGACTCCATGTACTCCATTTATTTTTCATACATTTAATCCCTGAAGACCTAAGGGCACTTAAGCGGGAGAAGATGGATCGATGACCTAAGGGCAATTTTAGTACATTTCTCCTCGCCTGGATTTTTTTCTTAATGTTGCTTTTAAAACTGCCCCTTTTACCCCTAATGAAGTGTTCTACCTCCTTTTGTTCAGTCCAACCTGTTATTTCACAATCTGCTGCTGTAGTTGTGTCATGAGGCTGTGAGAAAAGCTACAGAAAACAGAAAACAAAATTCACACTCTTGTATACAAAACCCACAGCAAACATGTAGAAACAACTTTTTGGACATAAAAATGCTTAATTTAGGGCCTTAGCTACAAAAATGCAAAATCTCAAGTCTGTAAGTAAATTAAAAATCTCCTTATTGCCCTAAAAACAAAAAAAGTGCAGTGGCTCCATGACTTTCCTGGTCCAGTCCTGGAAACAGCTCCTGTCAGGTCCAGGGCCAGAGCCACAGCACTTCTGCATTTCCAGGGCGTTTATTACATTTGGATTTGTTCATTTGGACTGAAATAAACCTTTAAATAAAAATAGAAAGAGATGCACAATTACACACACCAAGATGTGTCATTTTCCATGTGTGTGAGAATTAACTCCACTTAGAGCGACTTTTTCCCTCGTTATAAACACACACAGTCAGAGGAGTCGACCATCTTGACTCACTTCACTCTTTGGCAAAGTTTGGCTCCATCAAAATGGACGGAGCGCATGAGTTTGGGGAAAACAAAGTTCCTATTGGACACTCGTTTTGCTCCCGTCATCACACAGCGTGAGTGTGACGTAGGATAAAGCCGCAGAAATGTACGGAAACCTCTATGTCTGCACTTTCAGAGGGGAAAAGGACGTTTCTGTCTTTTACTGTTACAAAGTTCTGCGGTTATAGAAACATATTCCTCGGTATCGTACACGATTCCATGACCAAATAATTAATATCCTGAAAATAACGTATAAAAAACCAAAGACAGCGGTTAAAGTAAGTGGGTCAATATCCAATACATTCAGTTTGCATCGTGGTGTGAACCGCAGAAAAGCATTAGACAAAATGATAATACACCTGGGATTATGGTGGGGGATTGTGAGCATAAATTAGCAGTTTGATGGTGGAAATACAAAAGTACAGTAAACATTCTGGGTATAAGATAAACGTACATAAAACAGAGGCTATGATGACTGGAGAATTGGATGGGGAAGTTAGAAATCAATATAACTTTAAATGGGACTGTGAACATCTAAAATACGTAAGGCTATGGATACCAAATGATTAGATATAAATTACAACAAGTTAATAGATCTGGTTAGGGGGGAATTTAATAGGTGGAAAATATTGATCTTATCAATATGTGAACAAATTAAATCTATCAAAATGATAAATGTACCTCGATTCTTGTTCTTGGTGCAACATTTGCCAAACTGTACACCACCCATCTCAGAGAGTGGGACAAACTGCTCAGAAAATGTATATGAGATGAGAAAAAACCTGCTTGAAAATGAAAAACCTAAAATTGCCAAAATCAGGAGGTGGATTTGCTTTGCCAGATTTAGAGACATACTTTAAAACTGCCCAGATTAAGGGAATAATATTTTGGATAAGAAATACCAGTAATCCGGGATGGAAAGGGTACATTGGATTAAATCTGGTATATTTAAAACTCACATTAAAGAACTCAATGAAGAAATAAATAACAATTACTGTATAGGAAACACTGTGAAGGTTTGGCAAAGAATTATCAAAGAGCTGAAAATGAACACCAATGAATCCGGATTTTAGAGCAAATTCAACAGAATCATTGGAAAATATTTCAGAAACATATAATATACAGAGAAATCAGTTCTAAATACTTACAAGTGAGAAGTTATTTAAAAGGCAAATTAAAAAATGAAGGTAATGTGCACCTCCTGATGAGGACCGTGGCAAAAATACCTCATGTAAAATCTGTGTTCTGAGTCAACTGTATGAAGTTCTGCTCAGAGAAGGAGCGGGAACAGATGTGCACAGGAGCCCATAAAACAACTAGTTTATTATTCTGGAAAGAGTTTACATGGAAAATAACAATGAAGCACTTAACACCCGACAGCACGAAAAAGAATAAGAATAACACTGTTGGAGGAACTGGGGAGAATAATGAACTACATATTTTTATACATGTAAAATAATAGAACCATATTGGAAAAAAGTTACACAAATTCTAGAAAATATTTTTGAAATAAAATTTGAATTAAAAGCCAAAAACATGTTAAGGAAAATACCTGTAAGTATAACTTCAGATAAAAGTGACCTATTTAGAATTTTAAGAATTACTGTATTAAAAATTATAACTAAAGAGTGGAAAAAGAATAATGTGCCAGAGGTTAAGAAGTGGATCAATATAATACAAGAAATGAAGAGGATTGAAAAAATCACTCATAAAATAAAGAACAATGGACAGGATTTTAAGAAAAGATGGTTTATGAAGGATTTAGAGGTGAAATAAACATTAGGGCTAATCAAGGGTTTCAAATATGTTATATTATTATTATGGTATCCATCCATCCATCCATCTTCTCCCGCTTAATCCAGCTGGGTCGTGGGGACAGTGCCCAGTCCTCAGAGCACCTGACCTCCCCATATGAACCCCTCTGCAGGTGGTGAGCCCACAGAGCCTGGTTCTCACATCTCGCCCATTTCCGTCTTGTTCCCATTTCTCATCAAGGTGGTTCCTCGACACCTGACACAGACGTCTGAGCATCTCGTAAGTTTTATCGCCTCTCATCATTGTATGAGGTGGGCAGTAGCGTAAAGGGTCTTGCCCAAGGGTTAGGGTCCCATGGGGTCCCCCATGGGAAAGTCCAGTGACTAACCCATTGAGCTAACCAGCCACCCATATATATATATATGTGTGTGTATAAATATATATATATATATATATATATATATATTCATATATGTGTGTGCATTTAGGCCGTTTACAAGCATTCATTTTGAAGAATGATAGAGGTAATGACAAAATTATTGCTGTTATTGTTATCACCATTTTGTATTTTTTGTATTCTTGGTGTCTCCATTTTTTATATTTTATTTATTTTATATTTTTGCGTGGATATGATTTGTATAGAAAATGTTTTCTTTAAAGTATAAAAACTAAGCAGGCTCCATGTATGCAGCATCAGCTAAGAGGCAGCAGAGACGTGCTGAGATCAAAAGACACACGCCGAGAGTCTCATGAAAAGTAGGAATTCACTTCTCATCTTCGCCCCAAAAAGTTTGGCGTTGGAATTACGGAATCGGACACAAGAAGCCACGTGTGAAACTAGGGCAGGACAGTTTGGAAATGTGATTTAAAGTAAAGCAACTAATTACTCAACTGTAGTCCCCTGTACACGTCTGAAACAGTTATATACAGTATAAATATGAACTACAACAACTACAAGTAACTTTTGGTTAGGGGTCCGTCACCTGCTTGTTTCTATGGATACGCCGCTCGGCCTGGAATGTTCCACAATATGATATTAAACAGCTGTACCTGACATTTATTTAATTACAGATGGTTTTATACGTAGCTCAAAAATGTGTAGAAAAACAGTGTGAGTATTGCTCCTCCACACATCAGAGCCTCATTTATAAAGCTCACTTATGCACTAGTTGTGTAGGCGCTTTTTATGCCAACCACAGGATTTATAAAACTCCTACTAAACTTTGCCTGTCTCTAAAGAATTACACTGGTATCTGTTCTTTTAAGCAGAGGTTAGCCAAAACACGGAAAAGTGCGGTTTAGCCATCCTCTGCCCCTGACCCCTGTGAGCCCCTCTGCCCCCGACCCCTGTGAGCCCCTCTGCCCCGACCCCTGAGAGCCCCTCTGCCCCTGACCCCTGTGAGCCCCTCTGCCCCGACCCCTGAGAGCCCCTCTGCCCCTGACCCCTGTGAGCCCCTCTGCCCCTGACCCCTGTGAGCCCCTCTGCCCCGACCCCTGTGAGCCCCTCTGCCCCCGACCCCTGTGAGCCCCTCTGGCCCTGACCCCTGTGAGCCCCTCTGGCCCTGACCAGTGTGAGCCCCTCTGCCCCTGACCCCTGTGAGCCCCTCTGCCCCTGACCCCTGTGAGCCCCTCTGCCCCCGACCCCTGTGAGCCCCTCTGCCCCCGACCCCTGTGAGCCCCTCTGCCCCTGACCCCTGTGAGCCCCTCTGCCCCTGACCCCGGTGTGCCCCGCGGCCCCTGACCCCGTGAGCCCCTCTGCCCCTGACCCCCGTGAGCCCCTCTGCCCTGACCCCTGACCCCGTGAGCCCTCTGCCCCTGACCCCGTGACCCCCGTGAGCCCCTCTGCCCCTGACCCCCGTGAGCCCCTCTGCCCCCGTGAGCCCCTCTGCCCCCGACCCTGTGAGCCCCTTTGCTGGTGCTGCCCTCCAAGGTGGACCCACCTCATGGTCCTTCATTTCAGTTCATAAGGGTCCTGCTCGCATGTTTTGGGTTGGTGGAGGAAACCCATCCAGACACGGGGAGAACATGCAAACTCCACACCAACCCGGGGATCAAACCTGTGAGTATGAGTGCTAGCCTCCATGCCGCCGCTTTATTCCACTCATTATTCCCTATAATATGTAGATTTGAACCCACAGACTGTTGTGACCATGAGACTTTATAGAACACAGTGACTGTGGCCACCACAGAGAAGATGAAATGATGACCGGATCTGAGAGAAAACTCTTCCCTCTGACCAGTAGCAGCTGGTGGTATAATTTTTGGGGTGTAAGTCACAATTATAAATATGTATTATAAATATATGTATTATGTATAGGCTATATAAAATTATAACAAATGCCAGAAACAGACAGTCATTTTGGTCACTATTTGCTGAACTTTATCAGGAGCACAAAGCACAGCCAAGCGCAAAGTTTACGCAGCAGCACAACCTGCATCTGCTCCAACCCAACCCCAACAACACAAACAAACAAAAATAAGAGGCTCCGTCACATCGGCACCAGCGCCGCTCCTACAGCACATGGCAGACGCACTCATTTCAGCTCAATGCAGCTTTTCTTGCTTGGCCCAGGGTCCCGCAGAAGAGAAGACATGTTACTCCTGAAAACTGCTCCTCGGACGCACTTTGACTGAAGTTGAATGCGCCATAACTCGTACAGCTCTGTAGTTCTCCATTCATTAGCCTGTAGCAGTAGCATGAGCCTGTAGCAGTAGCATGAGCCTGTAGCAGTAGCATGAGCCTGTAGCAGTAGCATGAGACTGTAGCAGTAGCATGAGCCTGTAGCATTAGCCTGTTGCAGTAGCATGAGCCTGTAGCAGTAGCATGAGCCTGCAGCAGTAGCATGAGACTGTAGCATTAGCATGAGCCTGTAGCATTAGCCTGTTGCAGTAGCATGAGCCTGTAGCAGTAGCATTAGCCTGTAGCAGTAGCATTAGCCTAAGACTGTAGCATGAGCCTGTAGCAGTAGCACGAGCCTGTAGCAGTAGCAGGGGGTGTAGCAGCAGCATTAGGCTGTAGCAGCAGCATTAGCCTGTAGCTGTAGCATGAGCCTGTAGCAGTGGCACAAGCCTGTAGCAGTAGCACAAGCCTGTAGCAATGGCATGAGCCTGCAGCAGTAGCATGAGCCTGTAGCTGTAGCATGAGCCTGTAGCTGTAGCATGAGCCTGTAGCTGTAGCATAAGCCTGTAGCAGTAGCATGAGCCTGTAGCAGTAGCATGAGCCTGTAGCAGTAGCATGAGCCTGTAGCATTAGCATGAGCTTGTAGCAGTGGCATGAGCCTGTAGCTGTATCATGAGTCTGTAGCATTAACATGAGCCTGTAGCATTAGCATTAGCCTGTTGGGCTGAGGCGGGGCAGAGCAGCTGAATCCTCATAGGTCAGAATTGTGATAATGTTTCTAAAGACCAATCAGTTGATGTTGATGTTGAATGTAAAATAATGGGCAGAAGTAACATAAAGACGTAAAATTTTCTGAAAAGTTCAGCCCCTTCCATAGACCTGCATCAGGTTTGGCAAACACGTGACTCAAATACAGCGATATGAGCACATTTAACATGATCAAAATATGTCCATGCAGATACATGTTCAATTTTAAACAAAATATTAAACATATAGCCTAATAAAATAATAATAGTGTTTATTTATTTATTTATTTTATCAAGGTCTTGCGCCCTCTATTCACCAGCCGCCACTGCCTCTGCTGCAGCACAGGGGCCAGGCTTTGCTTTAACCCTTCAGAATGAATAGTGTGCACACAACACAAAGCCGACTGGCCCAACCTGACCTCAACCCAAAATATTCCCCACATTTCTGTGTAACGTGGAGCTCTTGCAGATGGGAGCTGCTCTTAGCTGCTTTCCCTGGCTCATGTTTAGGCAAATCTCATTCACGAGTCACTTTAGTGCTGAGGTGGAGGTGTGGAGAGGGCGTGACGTAGGTTCATGTGTGCAGATTCTCGCTGCAGGTGGGATCTATAAAGCACAGACTGTGACTGTAGGAGCACGGAGGGTTTTATAAACTATGCACTAGTTTCAACTCCTACACAGACCTTTATAGATGAGGCCCCTGACCTGTAACTTGGTCTGCTCTGGACTCTGCAACGATAATGCCATAATTTCTGAGAGAACTATTTTTATCTTTTATCTTATTGTATTTATCTTATCTTATTTTTGAAAACTTGATTCTAACTACTTGGTCGGTTGCATCTGTAACAAAGAGAATTTCCCCTCGGGAATGAATAAAAGTAATTCTGATTCTGATTCATGCAGTGAAACATTCCAGACAAAGCAATAACATCTCCATGGAGAAAAGTATTTGACAGACCCTCCACCAGAAAAGTTACAGAATGCACCTTTAAATCACCCGGATACTGTCATCAGGATAATGTAAATAAAAAAGTTATATTTTCGTCAATCTTGCTCATCCCTAATTTAGTCCTTCACCATATTTCAGCTGCTAAAAGGGTCATTAGGTTCATCTTGGCTGCAATTGACAAGGTCCTGTGGAAGAGCAAGAGCGACCTCTGCAGGACAAATTATGCCATGACATGAGCAGAATGTAAACACACAGCTGCAAGTTTGGACACAGCTTCTCTATCTTTACTATTTTCTACTTACACATCAAATATATGAAGTTAAATATGTGGAATTATGTGGCAAAGAAAAAATACTAAATAACTAAACTAAATATTTTTAGTTTTCATATTCAAATCCTCAAAGTATCCACTCTGCTTTGTTGACAGCGCTGCAGGGTGAAGGGTGAAGAAACTTCAACAAAGGTGCAAAGCAGTGAGCCAAAGGGTAAAGGATATTTTATGGGTTTTTTGTTTGTTTGTTTTAATCTAAAACAAATTTGAAGTTCTTTTGAGTGTATTTTTGTTCACTACAGTCCATGGCCCTATGTGTCATTCATAGTTTTGATGCAATAGTCGGGGGAAAAAAGCGAAAAAGTGTGTCCTATCGTGTAATTAGTATAATCTTATAATAGTAACATGTTTAGTTTGTGCAGAGTGGTCTTTGTCCTACCTTTCGGGGCACGTCTTTTCTTGGGCTCAGCAGTAACAGGAGGCTAGAGAAGCACAAACACGACAGTTACATCAGTGAAACACTGAACAGCTGCCTCTGTTCAGGTATGAAGATCTGTAAAGTCTGATGGTTCTATTCCACAGGGCTGCTCGATAAAGGCAAAACTCCAAATCACTGTCTCACTCATGATTAAAATCACAAAACTCTTTCCCTTGATTTCCTTCGAGATCAATAAAGTCTGAACTAGCACCAGCCCAGAACTGCCCAGAACCTGCCCAGAACTGCCCAGAACCTGACCAAAACTGCCCAGAACCTGCCCAGAACCTGCCCAGAACTGCCCAGAACTTGCCCAGAACCTGCACTTTGGTAGACAAGGGGTAAATGAGAAAAGTGTCTGTGCTGCAGGTTTGAGAGGCAGAAGAGCACACAAAGAATTCAGAATGTTCCTTTCATTCTGCACACTTCTCTCATTAAATGTCTCTCTTTTTAATTTTATGATGATTCTTTATGTTTGTTTGATTTTAATGCATTTCTTATTCTGTAGAGCACTTTGAATTACTCTTGTGTACGGTAAACTTGCCTTGCCTTTCCTATTTTCAAGCATGTTTTTTTTTTTTTTGTACAAAAATTGAAATGATAAACGCACTTTCTCGGTCATGGCTCATTCCAAACCAGATCTCTGTCAACTGAGGCAACATAAAACTAAAGTGACAACTGTCCCGACATCACCTGCAGTGATGATTTCTTCATAAACACAGAGGATTTCCCGTGACTCTTGAGGTGATGTGTCGTCACTGGGTTTTATAACAGATGGCGTTAGAGGCATCGAAGGTACGCGGGATGTGACTGCAGCCAATTTTAAAACATTATACTGCAAAAAAGTTTAAGATATAAACACTTAAATCTGTCAGAAATAGGGGGACCAGATTTTCAAAATTTCAAAACTGGGACACACCCGGGTTGGGATGGCTGGTATTTAAAATGGTGAATAGAGGGACTTCTGAAACGGCTTTTTTTTGCTGTATTGTCCTTTGCAAACAGGGCTTTTGGTTATTTTGGCTAAACAAATGACAATTTATGCTCCTCTTTACTGTTGGTAAGCATCAGAGGTGGAAAAAGTACTGATAAATTGTGCCGTAATTAAGTAACAGTATCTTTACTCTGATTAATTCCTACTCAAGTAAGAGTAACCATCTAAAAATCTACTCGAGGAAAAGTTTTAAAAAATGTAATTTGAGTAGAAGTTACTTAGTTACTTTCAATTATTCGATGTAAAAAAGAATGAGTCATAAATCTAATCCAGCACAAAGTGTTTTAGGAAACTTTTAGGTGATACATGCACAAAGGCACTGAGCTACTAACACTGACTAACACTGAGCTCTTCCTTCTTTTTGAGAACTTTATAGAACATAGAACTTTAACTGCATAATACATTTTTAAAAAAGAAAGAAAATTAAACCAAAAGTATGTAAAATGAAAATGTTGCACACACTGCACACGACGTCCATGACGACCTCAATCTCTGGCTCGAGATTTACTCAATAACGAGGCTGGGTTCCTGTGTATCCATCCATCTCCCGCTTTATCCGGCTGGGTCCTCTGTGCACCTGACCCCCCATGAACCCCTCTGTGAGTGGAGCCAATACTTGGGTCAAAATGTACTGGAGTAAAATCATGATAGTCCAGTTTCAGTCCTGGTGTAGACCTGATGTAGACCTGGTTTAGTCTTAGTTTAGACCTGGTTTAGATTAAATTGGTCAAAAATAGGGACATCTGGGACATTTCTTGTATAGAATTGGGACAAATCAGTTTTAGATAGTTTTAGATATATCTGGTGGAACAGGGGGCACAGGGCTCAAAACTGGGACTGTTCCGGGTTAATTCAATTCAATTCAATTCAATTCAATTTATTTTTGTAGCGCCCAAAATCACAACAACAGTTTCCTCTAAGGCCGTTCCAAGATTTGGATGAGTAAAACACACACACAGACATATCAAAACAGGAATAAACAACATTCATGTAAAGCAGCAAATAATAGTTAGAGTTAATAGTTAGTTAATAGTTAATAGTGTCACCCGTCTGTCACCTGGTTCAGAAAATGAATTTAAAGTAGTGAATTTATTATATTTTACTTGAGGTTCTCTTAAAATAAACTATCTCTAGACTAGAATGAAGCAGTCTCAGAACTAGTAAGAAGACAGTTAATCTGAAAACAAGATGAATAACCTGACAGAAGTTTGAATATCTTGGCAGGATCAAAGAAATGTGCAGTATAGAGGCGCATGTAGCTGTCATGTTTCACTTTTGAAACATAATTTGTTGTTGATTCGAGGACAGACACACAGATTACAGAAGGCTCAGTCGCAGCTCTATTAGTAACATCATTTAAGACCTCGTGTGCCTCGTTTTGCCTTTGCACAAAACGCCAGGAGCAACACACTGTCCGCGGATAACGTGAAGGTTAATCAACTTATCCGCTACTTAGACAGCTTTAGCATGGGAGCTAGCGCTAGGACGGCACGGCACGGCTCTCTGCGGCTACAGACGAGCACACAAACACACCAGGGCAGCGGGTTTGTGCTGCTGCGTGTCTCCGGGCCGTGTCTGCGCCAAATACGCAGTTTTATCCGCAGAACAGAGGCTTCAGCGGCGCACTCACCTCGGCGCTCTTCTCCTCGTCCGCCATCTTGGAACTGGAGCGACAACACCGGGGCGGTTACCATGGAGACGGCGCTGACGACGAGACGCGGCGCCTGGAAACCTCACAGATGTATAATAAGAGATTTTATTCTAGGGCTATACCTCCGGGAAACACAAACCTGCACAAAAACTATGTCAATCGTTTGTGATTCGTTTGTCCTGCAAAAAGTTTCGTTTGTGTGATTCTGGTTCTTCAGATATTTGCAGTTTTATTTTGGTCGATGACGTCGTCCAGAACCTCAGAATGTGAAACAGCCTCAAAACAGGAAGAAAATGATAGAAAACCTTTGTATTTGGTTTGTGCTGTTTTGTGCTGTGACAGTTTCATTTGTGTGAGTTTATTTCTAAAATTATTCATTATTATTTCTGTGGTAATTATAGGACGTCATTTCCGCTCAGCTGACGGAGACAAACTCCACAAAACTAGTGAAGAGAAACGACCTGAGGCTGAGGAAAAGTCTGTAACAGTCTTTAGTCATTTGCTTTTGATTCATATTTTATATAATAATACATCTCAAACTCAAACCAGGTGTAATGTAGGCCGAATAACTGTGTAATGTGGCCATACCGGCTCGTCAAAGCCTGATCCCGTCAGATCTCAGGAGCTAAGCAGGGCTGGGCCTGGTTAGTACTTGGATGGGAGACCACAAGGAATTCCAGGTGCCACAGTGGGGCCAGTTGCAAAAACTGTCGTTGTGTCCTTAGGCAAGGCACATCACCCACATTGCCTAGTATGAAAGTGGTGTGTGCGTGAGTGTTGGTGGTGGTCGGAGGGGCCGATGGTGCAGATTGGAGCCTCGCTTCCGTCAGTCTGCCCCAGAGCAGCTGTAGCTACAATAGTAGTTTACCACCACCGGGTCTGGAGTGAATGAATAATGCTCTGTAAAGCGTCTTTGAGTGTCCAGAAAAGCGCTATATAAAACTGATGCATTATTATTATTATTATTATAATGTATTATGTCATCTGTACCAGCATAAAGCTGCAAATGTTGCGACCTCCTTTGCACTTAGAAGAAAAAACACTAGGAACAGTAGACAGTATTAACACAATGTCGGCTACACAGTTTTTAAAAAAGTGGTTTTAATGTTGAATTGTCTTTTGACAATTGAATTGTATTTTTTGGCAATAAGTGGTATTTATACTCCAAAAACTGTGTTTATAATGATTTAAATGAATGTATGGTACCACCATAGTAGCATGGAAACACTGTAGACTTAATCTTTGTCACTGCCTTTAGACCAGGCCTACGCCACGTGCACCACACCTACACCCTGTGGACCAGGCCTACGAGTGTTTTTAGTCATATGACGGGCGAACCCTCAGACCACTGCGCCCTAAACTGATAAAAAGGGAAATGATGAAGAGTGGGCAGCCCCAGTGTTTCTCAGGCAAATGTACCAGGTGTTTCCTCACAGAGCCTTTGAAAGAGGAACTGCTTTAAAATGACAGACGCCCAAATGTGTGCAGATCATTTCATCATATAAACAAAATACCCGATCTTTACCTAGCACAGCCTCACAGCCACAAGCTCCTGACCCTGGAGGCCAGTTTGCATGTTCTCTCTGTGTCTGCATAAGTTTCCTTCAGGTGCTCCTATAGGTTTTATGCACATGTACCTGTCTGGAGGCACAGCTTATAGTGAATAGTGACTATAATGAGCCCCCACACCTGGGTAACTTTGTCATTGTGGCCTGTAGCTTCTGGATCCTTTGCAGTGACATCAATCTGGGGGTGTTCTACATGGGCTGTAGTTCCAACCAAGTCAGTTCTCTGTGGACAGACTGTGTTAAAATAACACTTAAAGTAAATAGTTGAGTAAATTCAAAATGTATTGTCAATTCTTCATACAAAGATCATACAAAGAATCAAAATCATGTTTCTCACTATGTCATGTGTAAATACATAATAAATGGTAAAAAGTGCAAAAGACGGTGTATTTTGGAGGAGTCAGGGGGGCTCTGGGTCCAAGTGTCTGTGGAGAGTGTGGAGATGAGGCTGGTGGAACAGGTCTGTGGGCAGTAGAGTGTGGAGATGAGGCTGGTGGAGCAGGTCTGTGGGCAGGAGAGTGTGGAGAAGAGGCTGGTGGAGCAGGTCTGTGGGCAGGAGAGTGTGGAGAAGAGGCTGGTGGAGCAGGTCTGTGGGCAGGAGAGTGTGGAGATGAGGCTGGTGGAGCAGGTCTGTGGGCAGGAGAGTGTGGAGATGAGGCTGGTGGAGCAGGTCTGTGGGCAGGAGAGTGTGGAGATGAGGCTGGTGGAACAGGTCTGTGGGCAGGAGAGTGTGGAGATGAGGCTGGTGGAACAGGTCTGTGGGCAGGAGAGTGTGGAGATGAGGCTGGTGGAACAGGTCTGTGGGCAGGACTTGGGACTCGCTCTTGTGGAACTGCAGCTTTGATAGAGTCTCACAGCTGCTGTGGCTCAGGCTTCACTGCAGAGGAACTCTCCACACTCCACATGGGGCTCGTAAGTCACTTTAACGCTTCTATTCTATCAAATAACCAAGTTTTTTTGAACATTAGTCTGGTTTCTCATAAAGGAACAAATCATTCAACAGAACATGATCTTTTAAATCACATTATCACAGTAATGATGCGTACAGGACTGTTTCACTCACTGTGTTGTATCTCTGCTGCAGAAACACTCTCAACCCACAGTGTACCCTGGTGACATCATCGAGTACCCCAGGAACAAGTACTTCTCTCACTTTGGCGTGTACTACGGAGAGAAGGACGGGGTGCCCTATGTGGCCCACCTCACCTCTCGAGGTCAGTCACACACACTGCTGAACTATCCTGGACTGACGAGAGTCCAGCTTTGTACTTTTAAAAGTGTTTCCTGTGTGTTGGGGCCGTCCCCTTTTCGAGAGCACAAAGTGTTGCTCCTGTGTTTGTTTATGAAGCGTGACGGACAAACTCTTACTGTACGTTAACCTTCCAGCTGAAAGGCAGATGCTTAACCCACTACACCAGTGTCATTCACAGTGAACACAGAGCTCCTCTCTGCTCCTCCTTAAACTGGAGCAGTGTTTCTCCCACAGACGTCTGAAACCCTCCTGAAAGAGAAAAGCTCTTCTGTCTTGTTCAGTGTGTGAGCTGTGCCCTGTGAGTCTGACAGAAGCTGTCAGCTCAATAATTCACTGTTAGAGTGACAGAGAGTATGAAAAATACAGAAGAGCTCCTGTAAAACCTGCTGTTTAGAACAATCAGAGGAGCTTCGTTCATGTTGAGTCGGCCAACGTTCAAATAAAAGGGACTAACAGCACAAACAGCCCTGGTTCCTCTGCAGTTTCAACACTTAATAACTGGTCACATGGTTTTGAACACACATTAGTCTTAAGTTCGATGTCTGAGCAACTGCAGAAGACGTGACACACGTTTAAAGGTCCTGTACTACACAAAACTGACTCTACTGAGCTTTAAACCATCTGATAATGTTATGTCCACAAAAACATACCTACAGTTGTGTTTTGTTTCATTCACACATGTTTTACACACCTTATATTATCTCCAAAGCTCAAAATGCTTTGTTCCACGTTGTGATGTCATGTAGTGGCAGTTTTCAATCTTACAGTTACCACTTCCCTGTAGTTCAGTGGAGATGGGCAGTGTTTTCAGTTTGAGAGAAGAACTCTAAATATGCAGGTTTTTGTGTTGAACATGTGTCAATGAAAAGAAAGAAACACAACTCCACTTATATTTGTAACTTTATAATAGAAAATACTGTAACATGGGCCCTTTAACTAAAGCAGTACTGAAGACTAGGAGCCTAACGATATCCAAGTCTCACGATATCATCACATATGAACCTCACGGGACGATATTTATTGTGATATCGTGGGAAAGCTCAGGATATTACGATATTCTACAGAAGAACAGACTGACTCTAAAATGCTTTGAGTCATTTGGTACATTTATTGTCATTAGGGATGGAACGAAATCCAAATCTCTCTGTACGATATTTTCACCATAAACATCTCACTGGACCAGATTTATTACAATATAAAACTGTGAATCTGCTCCTTTTTCCTCTAAAAATGCTTCACAGACTTAATCCAAAGAATGAAGATGTAAAAGTGCTTAGAACAGTTATTTCTTCATGTCGTCTGCACTGAAACGGAGCAAAGGATCATGGTCTATGTAGTTCCCTCTGGTTTTTTAGCTATTTCTGCATCAGAACTGTTCATTTAAGCAAAGAGACTTGGGATTCGATATATTGTGATGGTCACGATATTATTGTGAGACCTTTGACGATACGATATCACCAGATTTACGTTATTGTCTCATCCCTACTCAGGACACAGAACTGGGCAGGTACAGTAAACATCTGATTTGTAAAAACAGTTTGGAAGTTGAATTGTATCGTGTTGAATATAAGGGTGAGATCTCAGTGTGATGCGGTTTCAAGGTTCGTCTGTCTCTGTATTGACTCAAAGATGGTTCTGCTGTGCTGCTCTCATGGTGACAGTCATGCAAAACAAGTGTGTGTGTGAGTGTGTGTGTGTGTGTGTGTGTGTGTGAGTGTGTGTGTGTGTGTGTGTGTGTGTGTGTGAGTGTGTGTGTGTGTGTGTGTGTGTGTGTGTGTGTGTGTGAGTGTGTGTGTGTGTGTGTGTGTGTGAGTGTGTGTGTGTGAGTGTGTGTGTGTGAGTGTGTGTGTGTGTGTGTGTGTGTGTGTGTGTGTGTGTGTGTGTGTGTGTGTGTGTGTGTGTGTGAGTGTGTGTGTGTGTGTGTGTGTGTGTGTGTGTGTGAGTGTGTGTGTGTGTGTGTGTGTGTGTGAGTGTGTGTGTGTGAGTGTGTGTGTGTGTGTGTGTGTGTGTGTGTGTGAGTGTGTGTGTGTGTGTGAGTGTGTGTGTGTGTGTGTGTGTGTGTGAGTGTGTGTGTGTGTGTGTGTGAGTGTGTGTGTGTGTGTGTGTGTGTGTGTGTGTGTGTGTGTGTGTGTGTGTGTGTGTGTGTGTGTGTGTGTGTGTGTGTGTGTGTGTGTGTGTGTGACTCTTGGTCTAGTCCCTGAGGTGCTAAAAAGTCACATGAGGCGGTGGTGTGACGAGTACTATGCAAAACCATCTTTCTGGAGCTTTCTGCCATGTTATAACACTGAGCTTTGAGATTCATTTACGTTTGAGTCATTCTTGCATGTTTGAGTAATTTAGTGATCTCTCCTGGGCCCTATTTGAACCCTCTTTAAAGTTAGCAGTATGATTCCCAATGCTCCACCCACGAGCCTGCGAGATGTCACTGCTTTGCCTTGAATGTTCCACAGTGTGACATTAAACAGCTGTACCTTTCATTTATTGAACTACAGGTGGGGTCGCCTCTCCACAGATGTGACCCGTAACTCGGTCTGGTTTGGTCTCCATGGTGATAGAAAGGTTTACTGTGTAGGCATATACTGTGAAACCAGACAAAGCAATAGCATCTGACAGACCTTCCACCAGAAAACTTACACAATGCACCTTCAAGAGGAAATTCTCACCTCTTTTTTTTTTTATTTAATTCCTTTTAAAAGTCATGTTTAATTCATTTCACGTGTTCTTTATCATTTGTGTCCAGATTCCGACTCCAGACTGGTGCTGTTCGGCCGAGCGCTGAGGTCTGAGGTCAAACTGGATCCTCTGATGATGCTGGGGAAGGACTACAAGGTACTGAGAGAAAACTGGGTTAAAGTTCAGGTTCTATAGACAGATCTATCTATCTATCTATCTATCTATCTATCTATCTATCTATCTATCTAAATATCTATCTATCTATCTATCTAAATGTCTATCTATCTTTACATCTATACATCTATCTATCTATCTATCTAAATGTCTATCTATCTTTACATCTATACATCTATCTATCTATCTATCTATCTAAATATCTATCTTTACCTCTATACATCTATCTGTACTTCTATATATATATCTATACATTTATCATCTATCTCTACATTAGGGGTGTTTTGTATATAAAATCACAGTTCAGTTTGTACCTCAGTTTTGAGGTTATGGTTCGGTTCATTTTCGGTTCAGTTTGGGAACAAAATGCAAATGTAAAATGTGTTTGTACAGCACTGCACAATACTGAAGTCACTACTAATAATAAGAACTAATAATAATAATTATAAGGATTATAATTATAATGAGAATGGGTTAGATCTGGTTTAGACCTGGTTCAGACCTACTTCATCCCTGGTTTGGGCGACAGTCGCTCCTGGAGCTCCCGGGGGCCAGTGCAGCTGATCCTAGGGGCCAACATGAAGCCCCCGCATCCTTTCCTAAGTCCTCAGTGAGGTGCGGCCTCGAGGGAATCCCCCGCACTGAGCAGCCGTCCTTTCCCTGTTCCACCATGTCGCTCTAATGCTCTCAAACTAGCCCCACTCACGCCACTTTTGTATAATATAAATAAGCAGGACGAGAGTGGGGATTATAATCTGCATGTAGAGCAGTGGAGCTCGGATGAAATTTGACCCTATTTGACAAAATCGTCCGTTTAAGTCGGCATCTTGCTGACTTAAGTTGACACAAATTTGGTGAACTCTATCTATACATCTCTCTTTACATCTATACATCTCTCTTTACATCTATACATCTATATATATATACATCTTTACATCTATACATCTCTCTATACATTTATCTATCCGTCTATACAGAGGACTGGCTGTAGAATTCTTCATAAAACACCAGAGCTGATCACTGACCTTTAGAAACCTGCGTCTCATTCAAACTGGACTCGTACCACACTCTCAGCTTGTATTGAACTTGTGTTTGATGAAGAGACAGAACAGTAGAGGAGGGGAGGCGGGGACAGGTGGAGGTCGACACATCCACCCTATATTTATATGATGTTTACAGTGTCTAGTGACCACACCTCAAACTGACCTCTCCCCGTTGTGCTGCAGGTCAGCAACATGCTGGACGACTCGTTCCCCGCTCGAGACTTCCACAGTGTGGTGAAGCCCGCCATCGACGACCTGATTGGCCGAGAGATGACCTTTGACATCCTGTACCACAACAGTGAGCACCAGGCCACACTGCTGCGCTACGGAGTCAAGAAGTCCCAACAGGTGTGTACATGAGGACTGTAGGACTGCAGGACTGTAGGACTGTAGGACTGTAGGACTGTAGGGCTATAGGGGCTGTAGGACTATAGTCCTACAGTCTATCTGTCTGTCTGTTTATACATCTATCTCCACTGTATTTCCAAAAGTCACTCACTCATCCAAACAGTGGAAATCAGGTTCCAGTCCAAGGCCACAGGTGTGTAAACTCCAGCCCCTGGGCCTGTAGGAGGACTGTAGGACTGTAGGACTGTGGGCCTGCAGACTGTTTCTACAAACGTTTGTGAAAGAACGAGTCTCTCAGGAGCTCACTGAATTCCAGAGTAGTTCTGTGATAAGATGAACCTGTGCAACAAGTCCAGGTGTGAAAGTTCCTCCTAAATATTCCACCGCCAACTGTCAGTGGGATTATAACAAAGTGACGGGGTCAGCAGATGCTGAATCTCTGGCTTAATGGCTCCAGAGCTCCAAACTTCATGTGGTCTTCATATTAGCTCAGAACATCATGTGGAGTGGGTTTCCATGGCCGAGCAGCTGCATCTAAGCCCCACATCAGCACGTGCTTTTCAAAGCGTCAGGTGCAGTGGTGTAAAGCGCCGCCACTGGACTCTAGAGCAGTGGAGATGCCTTCTCTGGAGCGACGAATTCTGCTTCTCCATCTGATAATCTGATGGACGAGTGCGGGTTTGGCGGTTCCAGGAGAACAGTGTTTGTCTGACTGCATTGGGCCAAGTGTAAAGTTTAGTGGAGGAGGATTCTGGTGTGGGCTTGTGTTTCAGGAGCTGGACTTGGCCCTTAGTTCCAGTGAAAGGAACTCTGAACGCTTCAGGAGACCAAGAGATTTTGGACCATTCAATGTCCCAACTTTGTGGGAACAGTTTGGTGAAGTTCCTTCTTCTCCAACATGACTGTGACCAGTGCACAAAGGTCCATAAAGACATGGAGGAGACAGTTTGGCTGAACTTGATGCCTGCACAGAGTCATGACCTCAACCTGATAGAACCTCTGGGATGAATTAGAGCGGAGACTGAGAGCCTCAGACCTTCTCCAACATCAGTGTGTGAGCCTCAGACCTTCTCCAACATCAGTGTGGGAGCCTCAGACCTTCTCCAACATCAGTGTGAGAGCCTCAGACCTTCTCCAACATCAGTGTGTGAGCCTCAGACCTTCTCCATCATCAGTGTGTGAGCCTCAGACCTTCTCCATCATCAGTGTGTGAGCCTCAGACCTTCTCCAACATCAGTGTGTGAGCCTCAGACCTTCTCCATCATCAGTGTGTGAGCCTCAGACCTTCTCCATCATCAGTGTGTGAGCCTCAGACCTTCTCCAACATCAGTGTGAACCTCAGACCTTCTCCAACATCAGTGTGTGAGCCTCAGACCTTCTCCAACATCAGTGTGAGCCTCAGACCTTCTCCAACATCAGTGTGTGAGCCTCAGACCTTCTCCATCATCAGTGTTGGACCTCACCAGTGTGCTTTTGGAGTGATCCAAAATTCCCATAAACACACTCCTAAACCTTGTGAACAGCCTTAAGAGTTGAAGCTGTTATAGCTGCAAAGGACGGACCGACGTCAGATTAAACCCTCTGGATTAAGAATGGGGTGTATTTAAATTCATACTTTTGGCAGTGATATAGTGCATCTGTCTATACATCTCTAGTTCTACATCTGTCTGTATATTCACTCATCTGTTGACTTGCTCCAGAATGATCCAGACCCACTGGGGCTGAATACTTTTAGTTCTTTTGCGATGACAGTGTTGAGCCCTTTTTCATGTGGCTATAAACCAGGTCAAAACATCTGTATTTTTATATGTATCTATGTACTTTTTTGTGTGTTCTGCCTGACTCAATCTAACACTGTGTACATATTTTGCGTAACAGATTGAGAAGATCTACGAGCACATCCTGCCTGCGTGGAAGAAAGAGTTTGAAGAAAAGCGGCTGTGAGGAGGCGCCACCAGAGGGCGCCATTTTCAACCAAACCACTGGGTTCGGACGTGTTATTGGAGAGTTGTTTCTCTTCGGCTTATCACGCGTTTGGTTCAAATTGTACATTTTTATATTTTAATACCAGTTTATAAAGTGATGTTTTTCTGAACTGTGTCAAACGTGAATAGAAAACTTAAGTAAAAGTCTAACAAAGGCCCTGTGTAAGTGCTGGATGTGGGATTATGAAAAAATAAGGTGACCAGACAGTTGGACAGTCCCAGTTTTGAGTCCAGAACCAGTGTTTTGTCCCAGTGTTGTATAAGAGATGTCCCAGGTGTCCCTGTTTTTGACCAGTTTTACCTGTCAACAGTAACATGACGAATAAATTGTCATTTGTTTCGGTAAAATTCAGAAAACTGTGCTTAAAAACGACCAAACACTACACTGACTCATGTCAGTCATGAATGGGCTCTGCAGAACAGTTTCCCTTAATTAGGCGCATGTTTCACAATTTTATTCTTCCCAAACTCCAGGCGTGAGACTTGCAAGTCGTGACTTGGACTTGAGTCAGACTTGAGTCACTAGTTTTAGGACTTGAGACTTGATAAACTGGACTAAGACTTGGGACTTGACTCGGACTGGAGCCCTGACACTTGAGACTTTATGCTTCTGCTTAAAAAAGATGTTTTTAGAAAATACTTTTCTCTTTACAGTTGACACATGCAACGCTTCATTTTAAAGGAACAAACTG
The DNA here is from genome assembly GCA_030686955.1 of Odontamblyopus rebecca. Classification (NCBI taxonomy): domain Eukaryota; kingdom Metazoa; phylum Chordata; class Actinopteri; order Gobiiformes; family Gobiidae; genus Odontamblyopus; species Odontamblyopus rebecca. Next base: position 863,906 of record CM060655.1, on the reverse strand, counting down.
GAACATGTCCCTCCCACTTCTGTTTGTTATTTTGGCTGTAACTGAAGGACTTTGATATGAAGTCCTCAAATGTACTACAATAATCTGCAGTACAGTAAAGCAGAGGGAACTACACAGAACATGATCCTTCCACTTCAGAGCACAAAACATGACAAAACTTATTTAGCACTTTTAAAGCTGAACTCTTTCTATTCTGACTGAAAAGGAAAAAATAACATTTCTACAACTGTTACATAAACACTCATCACTAAATGTACTGTGACTTTTAAGCACAGTTTAGTTTAAAAATCATGAACTGCAAAAATCTGAGATATATTTGGAACTTTGGTTTAAAGACTTGAAATGACGAAGCTCAAAGCAGACGACTCGGACTTGACTTGGACTTGACTTGGACTTATGGGCCAGTGACTCAAGACTCGAAGTGGACTTTTCTGTCTTTGACTTGGGACTTGACTCGGACTTGAGGTCAAAGACTTGAGACTTGGTCCCACCTCTGCCAATCGCCAAAAAAACGCAGACGTCCCAGTTTTTTATTTTGAACTTTTGGCCTCCCTGTGCAGTCGCTTTAATCTGATGCTACCAGAGTAACTGACCCTAATTATTTTAACTGACCTGAATTATTTTAACTGACCCTAATTATTTTCTTGTCTAACCATAATCTTAACCGTACCATTTCCTAAATTCTATTATTAATTCTATTGTGACTAATCACAGCAGACTGTCCGCACTCACCATCCAACCGTATTTATGTATTTTCTGTTTCATTTGACGATAAATAAATGAACGAACACGTCTAACCTGTGAGCCACTGCACAACAGCCTCGATGAGCTTCATTTGACTGAAGCTACGTTACACTCATTAAGTCCTCGTCTTCATACGGTCTAAGTGCAGATTTCTGAGCTCACTGTGGAGTCCTGCGGCCTTGTAATAAACTTTTTGCCTAAAAAAGAAAAGAAAAGTAAAGACTCATGATTTAATGGGTTAATGAGGAAACAGGACCCATGGAAACAAGAAATTTATTACACTTTAAATCGACAATAATTAGTATCCATAAGAACTGTGTTCAAATACCATATTTTAACAAACCAATATGTACACAGCACTATCAACATGTTCAAAAGACCCGGACATTCACGAAAGGACAGATTTGTAACACCTCCAGTTCTTTTAAAGGCACTAAGCTAAAGGCACAAACCCACAGGCCAGTGCTGAGTAACTACAGGAAAGACAGGAAGAAACAAAGAAAGAAACGAAAATCAACTACATTCAGTTTGTGTTCTTCTGCTCATCAATGTGCTGTTTCTGCTTCGTGTAAATTTCCGCAGTATGGCTTTTAGCATCGTTCAATAAACTTCATGTCTCATTTTGTGTCAAAGTGCATATGACAGGGTAAAATAGTTTCCTCTGCAAAAAGAAAATGCCAAAGAGCTACGAATTTTAGCGGCCGCAAGGAACCGAGCATGAAAACTTGAATGTTTATCCTTTTGCTGGTGCACAAAGTCACATTCACACTGGTATTTCATCAAATTGGAGCCGTTCAGCACAGTCTGTATAATTTGGCGAGACCCCTGTGATAAGGGAAAACTGACCCATAAACTAAACCCCTAAATGTAAAGTTAACAAGGGCCAAAACCTTCCCACATGACAAAGTGGGTGCAATTAGACCAGGAAACAGAACTTTTCTGTGTTAGTGACCGAAGGTAAAGGGATTCTGTCTTAGAACTGACCGTTACTTTCTGTATTTTAATTCTAAAAACATGAAGCCTGTCATATGCACTCCAGACGTGTCCTTCCATTAGAAAAAGCAGCGTAGATCTTATTATTACATTCTCATTATTCACAACGTGCCGAGTAACAGTGATTCAACAGCAGCGTAACGTCGCTCTGGTCCACGCAGTGTTTCATCAGGAGTTATATTTAAAGAGCAGCTTCAAGCATGCACCAGACTGGACTGAAAAGATGTAGTGTGACCTGCCACCACTTTAGGATTCTGGCAATGAGGGATTCGCTTTAAAGAAGACACATTGTGCTTTAGGAGACTCGTTTAAATCGCAATATTAATATAAATGATTGAATAAAAGAAACAAGTCCGTTCATTTACAGGTTGGGAAAATGTCCAAAGAGGTTTAACTTTTACTCATTTTGCTCTCCGTGCCAAGTCACTCCCCTTTCAGAGCGTTAAAAAACTACTGCACATCACATCAGGTTTGTGCAGTTTCCGTGTGCAGTTTTGCATCATGTTTGTTGTGGTGTGGGAGCCTGGGTGACGCCTGGGTGACGCAGGCTCATGGGCAGAGCCTTGGACAGAATCTTGTAGGTAACAGTAAGGAGAGTCGGAAAAGGGCCCAGGAGAGATCACTAAATGACTGAAACATGCATGAATGACATCTAAAACATCTAAAGCATGTTTAAATAAAGACAATTCAACTGCAGAACAAAGTAAAGAGCCGTGATCAGAGCAATGACGAGTAAAGATCACTCCAGTGTGCACTCAGCACGACTCTGAGAGGGGAAATGAGAAGTTAAAACAACCGACATGGTTAAAAGCTCTGAGAAGTCGAGTTTGCACAATATGTCCCCTTTAAAAGCTCCACCAGTGTATGAGCTAGTCCTTCACACAGACTCCTGCCAGGGGGCGCTGTGAGGTCAGTTTCTGCTGAAGGCTCCCTGGGCGGCGCTGGAGGCGGCGGTGGAGGCGGCGTTCTGGAAGGTGCGGTTGGTCAGGACGCCCTGAGAGAACTCCTGCTGGGCCTTGGAGAAACTGGCCCCTGTCCTCCGGTACTTCGAGTGCACCTGAAGCACAGGAACAGGTTTAGGAACAGGAAAGACTGGGACCAGACGGGAGAAGCAGCTCTGACAACATGAGGAGCACATTTACCTGAAATCTGTGACTGACAAATGAACACGTTTGATTTGGTGAAAAATAATGGCATCGAAACTCAAACTTTTAATGACTGAACCCAGTGGTTTGTTTGTTTGGTGTTGGGTGTTTTCTGTTTGTTGCTTTCCTCAGGCTGAGGGCCCCATGTGTGAGGAACATTCAGCGTTTCAGGAAGGAAGAAATACAACATACACGACCAGAGAAACGTTTGGACACACCTCTCATTCAATATACATATATACAAACAAAGACATCAAATATATGACACAGGATCTGTGGAATTAGGCAGCAGTGAAACAAACTCAACTCAATATTATTTAAAATGTTATATTTGATCCTTGCTGCACCATTGGACTCCTGAAATTCACTTCTGCCCCGTGTCAGGGTCACGAAATGCCCCAGTGCAAAGTAGTGATCAAAGCAAAGGGCAAAAGGGCTTTATATATATATATATATATATATATATATATATATATATATATATATAGATAGATAGATAGATAGATAGATAGATAGATAGATAGATAGATAGATAGATGGATAGATAGATAGATAGAGTTTCCTTCTGGATTCAGTCTGACCCAAACTGACACTTATATACTGCAAGTACTGTGTACTGCGTGTACTGCGTGTACTGCGTGTACTCTGTGTACTGTGTGTACTGCGTGTACTCTGTGTACTCTGTGTACTGCGTGTACTGCGTGTACTGCGTGTACCATTTTGAGCAGGATGACTCCCAGCACTGAGTTCACAGTGAAGAATCCTGCCACCACCATCATGGTGACGGCCACAGGCAGATTCCCCTGGATCATACTGATGGCTGCAATCCAACCACTGACACACACACACACACACACACACACACACACACACACAGAGACACAGAGACAGACACACACACACACACAGAGACACACACACACACACACACACACACACACACACACACAGAGACACATTTTCATTATAATTAGATTAACTGATTTTGTTAAGCAAAAAGTTTGTGTTTGTATGAAGAATTCACAAGAGTTACAAATTCAGCCCTCACCTGTCCCCTCACCTGTCCCCTCACCTGTCCCCCCAGCCCTCACCTGTCCCCCCAGCCCTCACCTGTCCCCTCACCTGTCCCCTCACCTGTCCCCTCACCTGTCCCCCCAGCCCTCACCTGTCCCCCCAGCCCTCACCTGTCCCCTCACCTGTCCCCTCACCTGTCCCCTCACCTGTCCCCCCAGCCCTCACCTGTCCCCCCAGCCCTCACCTGTCCCCCCAGCCCTCACCTGTCCCCTCACCTGTCCCCTCAGCCCTCACCTGTCCCCTCACCTGTCCCCTCACCTGTCCCTCACCTGTCCCCTCACCTGTCCCTCACCTGTCCCTCAGCCCTCACCTGTCCCCTCACCTGTCTCCTCACCTGTCCTCTCACCTGCCCCCTCACCTGTCCTCTCACCTGTCCCCTCACCTGTCCCCTGACCTGCCCTCTCACCTGTCCCCTCACCTGTCCCCTCAGCCCTCACCTGTCCCCTCACCTGTCCCCTCAGCCCTCACCTGTTGCCCCAGCCTCACCTGTTGCCCCAGCCCTCACCTGTCCCCTCACCTGTCCCCTCAGCCCTCACCTGTCCCCTCACCTGTCCCCTCACCTGTCCCCTCAGCCCTCACCTGTCCCCTCACCTGTTGCCCCAGCCTCACCTGTTGCCCCAGCCCTCACCTGTTGCCCCAGCCCTCACCTGTTGCCCCAGCCCTCACCTGTTGCCCCAGCCTCACCTGTTGCCCCAGCCCTCACCTGTTGCCCCAGCCCTCACCTGTTGCCCCAGCCTCACCTGTTGCCCCAGCCCGGGATTCCCACCGTCTGGATGATGTACACCACCACTTGGAAGAAGAAGACAAAGAAAAAGAAGAAGAAGCTGAAGGAGCTGTCGGACCTGGAGGGACAGAGACGAGACGTCACAAACTCCACAAACCCGGATTTTTAAAGGTCTTATTTTATTTACGCTATTTTCTGACCTACGTTATAATGTTATGACGTTTCCTCATTAAACACAGACCTGTGTAGTTCTAGTGTTTTGTGGACAGACTCATAATAAACACAACTCCAGGTCTGTTTGTTTTCTCTGGACTTTGGGATTTTACTGTTAGATTCTTGAGGAATTCTATAGTTTGATTATTTAATCCACAGTAAACGTTGGAGCAGTGGGGTTTGTGTGGCCTGATGTGGGACAAATATTTATGATAATGGGAATTTAACTTCTTTTTTTTGTAGAAGGTTCTTATTGTTGACACAGTGTTTATTGTCTATACTTTTTATCTGCGAATGATGTTAATTAAATAATATGTGAAATTTTATATTAGGGTTTGATGATGAATTCATTGTTTTTTCTTTTTTACTGGAAATAATGATAATGAATGACCATTTATGTGGTTTTAATAAGATTCAATACAGATGAGTTTATCATTGTGTAAATTTGATTGTTATTATGGAAGAAATGATAATTGTAAATGTTTAAACACGACAGATGCGGCTCTGATCTGGTGCAGACATTTTTGCCTTGGCCTTATGTTTAACTCTGTCCTTTAAATAAATGAATAAAGAAAGTTAACAACACTCTAACATGAATTAAAGTTCCCATTTTGCGTAATCGGCCTGTGTGCATGCGGGCCGCACCTGAATGCCTTGTACACAGGTCTGTACCAGCACACAAAGGCCACGGGGGTGAAGAGCACGAACCACAGGATGGACAGGCCGAAGTCCACCCCGTGTTTGCCGGAGTCCGCGGTGAAGTACGCCAGGCAGCCCAGGATGTTCAGGAACAGGGTGACACTGTGGACTGAGGACAGGGGACCAAGCAGAGGGTTTTATACAGTCTATGGGCAGGAAAATACTGGGCTGACCAGTGTGATATAAATATGTTGTTTAAAAAGAAAGAAAACATCACCATTGATAAATATTTGGTTAAAGGTTCCTAATGTGACCATGGTTCTATGAATTACAGATGATTTCTTCACACTGAAGGGTGTACACAGAGGCACTCATTCATTCATTATTAAAGTTGAACTCAGGCTCATCTGAAGCTAAAGTCGTTTCTAGAGGAGGTGAATTCTGTCCGAAGCCAAAAAATGGCACAGATCAGTGTTTCCTCGGTGGAGATCTCACTGTGGCAGTGAGTCTGTCAAGGCAACAAACTAGTGCAGTGATGGGGGCAAGTTCTGAACTAGTGCAGTGATGGGGGCAAGTTCTGAACTAGTGTAGTGATGGGGGCAAGTTCTGAACTAGTGTAGTGATGGGGGCAAGTTCTGAACTAGTGTAGTGATGGGGGCAAGTTCTGAACTTCCACGTAAAACACCAATTTGCTTCAGACTGAAGAAGCTTAACTCCACTTTAACCCATCTGACAACAGCCACGAGTCTAACAAACCAAACGCTCTGCCTGGTTCACTCATTAGTGTCTGGAAACGTTAGAAAACATCTTCATAAGCACCTCACACTTCCCTCTGCTGATTTCCCACTGCACAGGCCAAAGCCCAAAAGACTCGATTGTCGACTCCAGAAGCAAAAAGTGAAGATCGACTCCTGACGGTGAAGAAGAGAAACTGAAAGGTGTTGAAAGAAAATGGTTCGGGAACCAGGCAGAGCGTTTTGTTTGTTAGACTCGTGGCTGTTGTAAAATGGGTTAAAGTTTTTATTTATTTTTATTTATTTATTTATTCTTTATTTGATAGGGACGGTGCATATTAATGAACATCTGCAACACTGCAGTGTAAATACGCCAGATTATAGCAAAAATGCTAATTTCCATCTGTAGTCCCTACAGGTGACATCACAGCAAAAATAATGACAGGTGACAGTAACAGCAACATCACAACATTAAAATGTTAAAACTTAGAAGTGTCCACAAGTCTGGTTTTCCTTTAGCCACTGTTTCAAGTGTGATTTGAAAGTGACCGGTGTTGGAGTGTCTCTTATTGATACTGGGAGAGAGTTCCAGAACTTGGTGCCTCTGACTGAGAGCAGTTTGTACAAACATGGTGCGTCTGTGTGGACCTCACAGTTCCTCACAAAGTGGAGTTAAGCTTCTTCAGTCTGAAGCAAATTGGTGTTTTACGTGGAAGTTCAGAACTTGCCCCCATCACTACACTAGTTCAGAACTTGCCCCCATCACTACACTAGTTCAGAACTTGCCCCCATCACTACACTAGTTCAGAACTTGCCCCCATCACTACACTAGTTCAGAACTTGCCCCCATCACTACACTAGTTCAGAACTTGCCCCATTACTACACTAGTTCAGAACTTGCCCCATCACTACACTAGTTCAGAACTTGCCCCCATCACTACACTAGTTCAGAACTTGCCCCCATCACTACACTAGTTTGTTGCCTTGACAGACTCACTGCCACAGTGAGATCTCCACCGAGGAAACACTGATCTGTGCCGTTTTTTGGCTTCTGACAGAATTCACCTCCTCTAGGACGGACTTTAGCTTCAGACAGGCCCGAGTTCAACTTTAAGAGCCACACAACAAAGTTGGTGGAATGACTTTCCGGTTCAGCACTTACAGCTCACATCTCTTCTGTGTCAGTTTATTATCAGTAAACAGTGAAACATTCAATACAACCAAGAGTAATGATCAACACACAGGTCACATCAAGACACTGACTGATTTAGAGCCCGTACGGCTATTGGGCAAAGAATGTTTTTAAATCTGACTGACTGTGGGGTGAGAGGCCTGTAGCGCCTCCCACAGGGCAGAGTATGAACAGGTGATGTGGAGGGTGTGTGTGTCTGAGGGGATTTTTATTGCACACTGTGTAATGCGTCTTTGACAGAGTGTCTATGGTGGGAGTGTGAGAAATGATTTTGGATGATTCGTGAATGATGGGCTGGAGTTTTGAGTCACATCACCTGAGTGACATGACAGACTGATCAAAAACTAATTAAAATGGATTTGGACAGTACAATACAGTGTAAAGTTAATCATTGCCATTTAATACAAACATAGTGTAATTTCCTCCTCCACCATCTTCCCTATGCCCCAAACCACATGGTCATAGCTGTTGAACTCCCCAACAAACTGAGCACTGACCGCATTAAATAACTAATTCTTGAAGACTGGGACCGTTGTACAGCTCTAATCTGGACGATATTGGATGAATGTGTTAGGACAGGGTTAGGGTTAGGTGATCACAGGAGCAGACTCAAAGTAAAGGGCAGCCTTACACATCCACAGGTAGTACATCCTCCTGCAGATCCTCCTGTACTCCTCTGGAATCTCCTCAAAGTCCTGGTAGAAACACGGCTTCACCGGGAAGAACTTGGGCAGCGGAGGCCAGTTATTCTCCTTCGCTGGAACAGCAGGACACACAACATTCACTTTGGTTATTGTGTCCTTTCCTATACACCCAAACATGTTCTTTAAACCTTACATTTCAATAGCTGATAAAAAAAAAGTTTACCAAACCATTCCCACTGTGGCAGTCGCTTACAAAAACTCCCTTCAGTGTTTCATAAGGGTGACTTGCCCTTTGTACTGCAGCAGTTCCTTTGGCTACATCAAACTGGATATCCAAAAGGCGAGGCTCTGAGGGCAGGTCTCAGAATAAACTTTAGTGGAGAATAGGTTGTGTTCTCATGACGTCACAATTCTGAACAATTCCTATAGATTAAAAGTAAAGCTGGAGGAACGGGTCAGACTTTCTATGCTGGAGTTTGCTGTTTAACCCCTGAAGACCTGAGGGCAGTTTTAGCACATTTCTCCTCACCTGGATTTTGTTCTTAATTTTGCTTTCAAAACTGCCCCTTTTACCCCCTAATGAAGTGTTCTACCTCCTTTTGTTCAGTCCAACCTGTTATTTCACAATCTGCTGCTGTAGTTGTGTCATGAGGCTGTGATAAAAGCTACAGGACCAGAAATAGAGATGAAAAAAACAAACTAAAATTCACACTCTTTTATACAAAACCCACAGCAAACATGTAGAAACAACTTTTTGGACATAAAAAATGCTTAATTTAGGGCCTTAGCTACAAAAATGCAAAATCTCAAGTCTGTAAGTAAATTAAAAATCTCCTTATTGCCCTAAAAACAAAAAAAGTGCAGTGGCTCCATGACTTTCCTGGTCCAGTCCTGGAAACAGCTCCTGTCAGGTCCAGGGCCAGAGCCACAGCACTTCTGCATTTCCAGGGTGGAAATTACATTTGGATTTGTTCATTTGGACTGAAATAAACCTTTAAATAAAAATAGAAAGAGATGCACAATTACACACACCAAGATGTGTCATTTTCCATGTGTGTGAGAATTAACTCCACTTAGAGCGACTTTTTCCCTCGTTATAAACACACACAGTCAGAGGAGTCGACCATCTTGACTCACTTCACTCTTTGGCAAAGTTTGGCTCGATCAAAATGGACGGAGCGCATGAGTTTGGGGAAAACAAAGTTCCTATTGGACACTCGTTTTGCTCCCGTCATCACACAGCGTGAGTGTGACGTAGGATAAAGCCGCAGAAATGTACGGAAACCTCTATGTCTGCACTTTCAGAGGGGAAAAGGACGTTTCTGTCTTTTACCGTTAGAAAGTTCTGCAGAGTTATAGAAACATATTCCTCTGTGTCGTATATGATACTGTAGGTCTTCGAGGGTTAACCAGCTGCTGTTACACTCAAAACCTGATTATGATCACATGTTTGATGTTCTAAGACTATTCAAATGACATGTGAAAAGATTAATCATCCAGTTTCTTTCTGTTCTTTCTTAGTGCTGGACAATACATATTGTGGGGACCATAGAAAAGTGTGTTTTGTGCCATTTCTCTTCTACCTTTTCTATAGTTTCTAGCCTAATTTTATCAATTATTACAGCAAATATGTGATGTTTTAGTGGTGTCTTGTCACTATGCACACTCTAAGTTTATATAAGTGAAAATAAAGAATAATTTAAAAAAAAAAGAGAGATTTTTCACAAAGAAACTCCGTCTTGTGGTTTTGCGACATGAAGCTGCTTTAGGTTCTTTGACTCTCACGTGGGTTTACGGGGTGTTTTACGTTACTTAACTCATGAGTGCTGAACAGGCTGAAGTTTCATACCCTGAGTCGCAACAGACAGACAAGAAGAAGCACTTTTACCGAAACGAGGAGGTAGTACGTCTGCGATTTGGTTACGTTTTGGGTTCAATAAGGAGAAGACGGCCGTATGCAAACTATTCCCACACCCGACGCAACACAACAAACCTCTTCTATCTCCAAAAGAAGGTTTGATTTTTTCTGAGAATAACTGAAAAAAAATTGTTTGTGGTATATTGTGACATATAGCGTTACCGTAATATAAAATAATCCATATTGTGATATTAGATTTTTTCCATATCGCCGAGCACTAGACCCTCTGATCACTCACATCAGATTTTGTCATTTGCATTTCATTTAAATCATCTCAAAACATCCAGAAATCATCTTATAATCAGATTTTGTATGTAAACACAGACACATTGTCAGATTTGTTGACCAGGTTTATGGTTCATATCTCTGTACTTACTGGGCCTATCCACATGAAACAAATGATGATGCAAAAGTTCAGCCTCTTCTCTGTTACTGATGTCCTTAAAGGCACAGTTCAGAGTTTTGTTCATAGTTCCTCATTTCCTGGTGATCCAGAGTGTTGGAGACGTGTCTAAATCTTCCTCCAGTCCTTGTATTTGCAGAGGTGCTGGTGCTGGGCTAGTGCAGGTCAATGGCCACAGTCGTCCTGCCACTAAAAACAGTCTGACCCACTCCACAGACCCGAGGAAACTATTAGAGCTGCAGACTGTCCCTGTGAACGTCTGTGTCACAGAATCATTTTAGAGTCAAACCGACCGCTGCATCTGAAGGATTTGTGTCTGAGCAGCAGTGAGTTGTTCTTCCTGACAGAAGCTCGGCAGCGGCGACTGATATATGAGAAAATAGAACCTCAACATGCGACGATTCAGGCGACACAAGGTTAGTTTTATTTCAGACATGATTCTGTGACACAGACGTTCACAGGGACAGTCTGCAGTTCTAATAGTTTCCTCGGGTCTGTGGAGTGGGTCAGACTGTTTTTAGTGGCAGGACGACTGTGGCCATTGACCTGCACTAGCCCAGCACCAGCACCTCTGCAAATACAAGGACTGGAGGAAGATTTAAACAAGTGTCTCCACACGTCTCCAACACTCTGGATCATGAGGAACTACACTGACAGTCAATGAAAACGTCCAGGTGACATTTTTTAAAATAATTTTATAACGAAGGTGTGAAATTATGTAGAAACAGTACAGATCAATAAATCAACACATCCGAAGATGAAAGAAATTTTTTTTTAAAAATCGCTGTAAGCAAGAACAATGTACAGTCCAAACAAAATGGCCACCTGCCATTACAAAGTTACAGCTTCAGTAGAGAGTGTTGTCCCCACCAACAGCAATACAAGCGGTCAGTCTCCAACACTGCGTATCAAACGTGCGACTAGCTGTACGGAATCGATCCCGTAAGTGCTGATTCCAGATGTAACGATCCTGATCCGGAGTCGTTTCTCTCTCACGTCCAGGACGTGGGCTGTCCGCCACAGAGCCAGTTTCATCATGTCGTTGAACAAGACGTCAGATGGTTTGATGAGAACAGTTCAATCGACGTCCAACTTCAGAATAACTCAGGCCGGCCTGCACCATGCCGAGGGCTCGCCATCTTTGGTCACCAGTTAACCGTGGCAGACTGGACGTATGGAATAAACATTTGGGCCTTTTCATGACCTTTATAAAGGCTTCACAGCCCATCCTTTAAGCTGTGTACAAATGCTTGTTTTACTCCAAAACAGCTCAGTATCCCGATTCACAGGGATCACTCCCTAAAGTCCAATGAGAAATTTTTGGGGAGTGTAAGACTCACGAATGAGTTCTGTGCACACGACTCAATGGACACATTCCAAATAAAACTTTTCCCAAACCCTTATTTTCAAATTATATTAAAAAATGTCACCTGGACGTTTTCATTGACTGTCAGTATATGAACTCTGAACCGTCCCTTTAAGGCTACAGGATTTTTCAGTCTATATTATGAGGTTTTAAATCTCTGATCACAAAGACTGCAGTGGTTTGCTGCTGTTTAAACTTACAACCTTAGGAGAGGTAAGTCTTAAAGTCGCCTCGTTATTTTCGCTGTTTATTGAGTTTGTATCACTCCGTCTGCCCCCAACACTCCGTTTCATAGGATGTTACCGTAACATTACTGTACGGCTGCTGGTGTTTGGTGGTTATGATCTGACAGAGCAAAAACACAAAGTCGGGTGACGCCTCCCTGGAGTTGGAGAGAAGCAAATCGCAGCCTAAATCAGTCAAATTCTCCTGTAGATTGTGGCGGCCTTTATATGACAGATTTGTGAAGCTGCTTCCAAACAAATAAGGTTCAATATTTGTGGATCCAGAAACAGCAACAGTTACAGGCTCCTACTGTTCCATCTCTGAGCTTAAGCTGAAATTAAAAGTGGTGCATTGTGTAGTGTTCCGATGTGCGGCGGGTGCAGTGGCGGGTGCAGTGGCGGGTGCAGTGGCGGGTGCAGTGGCGGGTGCAGTGGCGGGTGCAGTGGCGGGGGCAGTGGCGGGGGCAGTGGCGGGTGCAGTGGCGGGTGCGGTGGCGGGTGCGGTGGCGGGTGCAGTGGCGGGTGCAGTGGCGGGTGCAGTGGCGGGGGCAGTGGCGGGGGCAGTGGCGGGGGCAGTGGCAGGTGCTCACCTCCAGGGCTGGCTCGTGCTGCACCGCGTGAGTCTAACTCTCGCTCTTTCCTGTCCAGCTCCGCCGCCTTCTTCTCGAGCTCCTCCTGCTGTTTGGCCAGAGTCGCTGCAGCTGCACTCGCACTCGTCTGTATCAGAAACACAAAGAACGAAAATCTACCAAATCTGTACGTTTATCCAGGGGGGAAATGTGTAACTAAATAAGAGCAACTGGTTGAACTTCTAATAATCTGATTTTGATGTCAATAAAACCTATGGCATATGTTCTGATAATAAATGCCAAAATATGGTACAGGTCTTTTTTCTGTACTTTTTTCTCCTCATATTGATTGACCAAAGTATTTTTATTATTTTATTATTTTATTCTATTTTACTAAAAACGCGAGTAAACATAAGTGATTCAATAAAAACAGCATCCTGCTCTCTCCCCACGGCTGTAGGGTGTAGCTGTAGGGTGTAGGGTGTAGCTGTATGGTGTAGGGTGTAGAGTGTAGCTGTAGGGTGTAGGGTGTAGAGTGTAGCTGTAGGGTGTAGGGTGTAGCTGTAGGGTGTAGAGTGTAGCTGTAGTGTGTAGCTGTAGAGTGTAGCTGTAGGGTGTAGGGTGTAGAGTGTAGCTGTATGGTGTAGGGTGTAGCTGCAGGGTGTAGCTGCAGGGTGTAGCTGCAGGGTGTAGCTGTAGGGTGTAGCTGTAGGGTGTAGCTGTAGGGTGTAGCTGTAGGGTGTAGCTGTAGGGTGTAGGGTGTAGCTGTATGGTGTAGGGTGTAGAGTGTAGCTGTAGGGTGTAGGGTGTAGAGTGTAGCTGTAGGGTGTAGGGTGTAGAGTGTAGCTGTATGGTGTAGGGTGTAGCTGCAGGGTGTAGCTGCAGGGTGTAGCTGCAGGGTGTAGCTGTAGGGTGTAGCTGTAGGGTGTAGCTGCAGGGTGTAGCTGCAGGGTGTAGCTGCAGGGTGTAGGGTGTAGAGTGTAGCTGTATGGTGTAGGGTGTAGCTGTAGAGTGTAGCTGTATGGTGTAGGGTGTAGCTGTAGAGTGTAGCTGTAGGGTGTAGGGTGTAGCTGTAGGGTGTAGAGTGTAGGTGTAGGGTGTAGCTGCAGGGTGTAGAGTGTAGGTGTAGGGTGTAGCTGCAGGGTGTAGCTGCAGGGTGTAGCTGTAGGGTGTAGCAGTAGGGTGTAGCTGCAGGGTGTAGAGTGTAGGTGTAGGGTGTAGCTGCAGGGTGTAGCTGCAGGGTGTAGCTGTAGGGTGTAGCAGTAGGGTGTAGCAGTAGGACTCACCTTGGCGCTCTGCTCCACAGACGTGGGCAGAACTGCAGGTTGGGACGTGGCCACTGCAGACACAGGGATGGTGCTTCCGGTCATAGAGAAACTGCCCTAAAGACGAGCAGGAAAAACGATAAGAGCGAAGTACATATACTGTAGTACTCTACATAAGTACATATACTGTAGTACTCTACATAAGTACATATACTGTAGTACTCTACATAAGTACATATACTGTAGTACTCTACATAAGTACATATACTGTAGTACTCTACATAAGTACATATACTGTAGTACTCTACATAAGTACATATACTGTAGTACTCTACATAAGTACATATACTGTAGTACTCTACATAAGTACATATACTGTAGTACTCTACATAAGTACATATACTGTAGTACTCTACATAAGTACATATACTGTAGTACTCTACATAAGTACATATACTGTAGTACTCTACATAAGTACATATACTGTAGTACTCTACATAAGTACATATACTGTAGTACTCTACATAAGTACATATACTGTAGTACTCTACATAAGTACATATACTGTAGTACTCTACATAAGTACATATACTGTAGTACTCTACATAAGTACATATACTGTAGTACTCTACATAAGTACATATACTGTAGTACTCTACATAAGTACATATACTGTAGTACTCTACATAAGTACATATACTGTAGTACTCTACATAAGTACATATACTGTAGTACTCTACATAAGTACATATACTGTAGTACTCTACATAAGTACATATACTGTAGTACTCTACATAAGTACATATACTGTAGTACTCTACATAAGTACATATACTGTAGTACTCTACATAAGTACATATACTGTAGTACTCTACATAAGTACATATACTGTAGTACTCTACATAAGTACATATACTGTAGTACTCTACATAAGTACATATACTGTAGTACTCTACATAAGTACATATACTGTAGTACTCTACATAAGTACATATACTGTAGTACTCTACATAAGTACATATACTGTAGTACTCTACATAAGTACATATACTGTAGTACTCTACATAAGTACATATACTGTAGTACTCTACATAAGTACATATACTGTAGTACTCTACATAAGTACATATACTGTAGTACTCTACATAAGTACATATACTGTATGTACTACATACATATACTGTAGTACTCTACATAAGTACATATACTGTAGTACTCTACATAAGTACATATACTGTAGTACTCTACATAAGTACATATACTGTAGTACTCTACATAAGTACATATACTGTAGTACTCTACATAAGTACATATACTGTAGTACTCTACATACAGTATATGTACTTATGCAGAGTAGTTTTTTCTGGTAAAACCAGTAGGAAAATGTTTCAGTTGTTGTTTCACTTGTTTAACTTATTCAAATTTCCCTCATGTGCTGAAGATGAAGTAGAACAGAGACAAAACCTGTCCCGATGTTCCACTTTCACACTCGATTCTGACACTGAGGGAAATGCTGCAAACTGACTTCACTGAATAACAAATGAAAACACAGAAGGAGCTGTCTGTGACCTCTGCTCTGACAGACTCACTCTTTATTTGAGTTGAACCTGTTCATCTTATGTCTGGGAACAGACACATTTTATATTCAGAAACCTCCTAATCTTACAAAGTTTAAATATTATGACCAGAATTCAGTGTTGAAAATGACATTCTAAAGTGTAATTCAAGAGTTTGTTTATTATCATCTCAGTATTGTACTCAGTACTGAGTATCAACTGTACTTCATAGTAGTTTTGTCACAACACAAACATTTTTAACTCAATTGTGATTCCAAGAAATAGACTCAATAGTCAATATCGATACCACAATGATGATAAAACACACTATAGACCAGAGAAAGTCATTTTCAACAGACAAACTGGTGCTTCAGTCTGTCAGACCTGGAGCAGCTCCGGGGCCTCAGACTTTAAGCTCATTTGGAATTACAAAATAAACACATTTTATAATTGGACTTTATGTGTGGACTAAAGCTGCAGTGCTGCAAACTTTAAAGGTGTTTTTTAATAACATGTTTTGTAAGGCAGCCTCACTTTTTCATTACTTACTCATAAACTCTTCCCAGTCTGAGCAGCTCATCTAAACAAAGCGATTTTCTGATTTTTATAACGAAACACAATTAATATTATGCAGAACTGAGTGAAACATTCTGGCTCAGCCTCCACAGCATTTCCTCATGTGGCCCCTGGTCTAAGCTCTTCACATATCGAAATCAAATCGTTATCGTGAGCCACAGATCGAGACGTGAGAAAAGGAAAGGTTCAGTTCTGTGCTGTGAACGGGACTTTTTTTAGTACTGACACTTCGATACTTTTCCTTACAACACTGACAACACTACTACATATAACAGTCAAATACAGCAGCTTTATCCCAGTGTCCTCCTTTCTCCTGTACATGCTCCACCCTGCAGGTCCTTACACTGAACCCACTGACCTGTCCGGGGGTGGAGAACGGGTTGTAGTCTCCCAGGTTTTCACCGACTCCACCGGTGGCTTTGGTGACCGAGGCGTCCTGCACAAAACCAGCAGAATAATCTTTCACAACATCATTTATTCATCTGGTCACATGGCGCCGTGCCTCAGGCCTGCAGCAGACACACCTCCCCACGCTGAAGGAGGAGGCTCCACGTCACACACCCAGTCTGAGCCTCTGAAGGAATTAATGCAGTTTCGTGCTCATATTTGACTGATGGTGCCGTGTGCAGAGGCAGATCCAAAGGACTTTTTACATAAGCGACACAGAGAGGCAGTACTCAGTTACACATTTACTTCAGTAACTTTTTAAAGAGCATACAGCAGACTTCGACTGCTACTTAGCTCATGTTCTTATTAGGGATGTGACAATAACGTAAATCTGGTGATATCGTATCGTCAAAGGTCTCACAATAATATCGTGACCATCACAATATATCGAATCCCAAGTGTCTTTGCTTAAATGAACAGTTCTGATGCAGAAATAGCTAAAAAACAGAGGGAACTACATAGACCATGATCCTTTGCTCCGTTTCAGTGCAGACGACATGAAGAAATAACTGTTCTAAGCACTTTTACATCTTCATTCTGTGGATTAAGTCTGTGAAGCATTTTTAGAGGAAAAAGGAGCAGATTCACAGTTTTATATTGTAATAAATCTGGTCCAGTGAGATGTTTATGGTGAAAATATCGTACAGAGAGATTTGGATTTCGTTCCATCCCTAATGACAATAAATGTTGCACCAAATGACTGAAGCATTTTAGAGTCAGTCTGTTATTCTGTAGAATATCGGAATATCGTGAACTTTCCCACTGTGACGATATCGTATCATGAGACATGGGAATCGTTACTCCCCTAATTGTTACTGAAGTAAATGACTCCAGAGGTGGAACATAAAGTAAAAGTAGTAAAGTATTGTACTTGACAACACATTTTAGGCATGTGTACTTTATTTAAGTAGATTTTAAAGTGGGTACTTTTTACTTTTACTCGACTACATTTGAGAGCCGGGATCTGTCCTTTCCACTCCACATTTCTGAACAAGACTGAAAAGTAAAAGTAGTTTTTATTAGAATCTGAGACCTGCTGAAGGTTTGAACTGTGGTCTGAGGATCTGGACTTTTACCTGAGGACGTCACTGCACAAGTTTGACTTCAGCAAAAGCTTTTGTCTCTTGTGGATTTACTACAGGAGGAAATGTTGACAATAAAAAATGATTTAATCACTACTTCTACTTGAGTAATATTACTTTGAAGAGCCATTACTCTTACTCGAGTACAGTTTTTTGGCTTCTGTACCTCTGGCTCTGGTTTCACGAACTCTGATTTCATTTCACGTCCGACTGCAGTGGTGGAAAGTAATGAAGTACAAAACTTAAAGTACAGTACTCGAGTACAAATATCAGGATCAAATATAGACAAAATATAAAACAACTGTTTATCCTTCATGTAACTGTTCACCAAAAATGTGAAATATGTGAAATACTTTTACATTTTAAATATACCTCAGTACTTTTACTTAAGTACATTTTGATACTTGAAAATCACTTACTCACTTACACCTTGTGATGTCACGTGGCACAGGAAGTGCTCCGTCGTGTTTTTAAACTCCACACACCTTCACTAGAATCATTCGGATCATTTCAGTCCTTGAATTTCGAATCTTTACCGAGCAAAAGGTAAAAAGGAGCTGTTCGCTTAAATTCTACTTCGTGACATCATCAGGTGGAACAGAGCTTTGGAGATGTACAGATTAAACACAATCGATGACGCAAACATGTGTGAATGAAACAAAACACAACTCCAGGTCTGTTTTTGAGGAGGAAACAATCTTAAATAACACGACTAAACGCTCAGAGGAGTTTGGCGTAATACGGGAACGTTACGCTTAAGTTCATAGACTTTTACTCGGTTTAGTATCTCCACAAAGTCCGAAAAATAGACTTGATTTGACCTTTGTTTTGTCAATAAGACCCGCGGTGAATAAGCCACGGCCTGAGCTGTTTTTGTTAGAAATTCCATGGCGTCTGTTAATGGCGTCTCCTCATCCATACACCTGTTGCCTCGTCTCTCACCTGCGCGCACGATTCACCGACAAAAACACGCCAACAAACATTTCTCTTGTTTTCACTGCTAATATTACTAAACACTGTACAGCTTAACCCCAGTCCGCTAAATACAAACAATATAAACCCAGGAAATACGAGGATCGAAGCGGCTCTACGCACCAACCAACCAAACTGGTTTTGGGAGCTGCACCATATTGTACCAGCGCCGCGCGGTTGTAGATTCAGATCCGAACAGGACTTACTTGGAACGGGTTCACGTCCACCGGGTCCGCGAAGGGATTACTGTCAAAGTCCGACATGTCTGCGGGGGTAGTTGGAGAAACTAAAGCCTTGTGCGCGCTTCGTCCCTGTGGCACCAGTCCTCTCCTGATGCCTCCGCTGCTCCTGCGCTCCCGTCCTCCAGCCGGGCGTGTGCGCCTGCGCCACTGGCCCCGGAGCGCACCACGTCATCAGAGGAGAGGCAGGAGGAAGGAGGCAGGAGGCCGAGTCACTACTGAGCCATCAGCGCGTTATTTAGGGAAATAACATTAGATTCTTTATTTTGAGAGGGACAAAAGACAAACACGGGATGAACTGCGCGCTCCTCGTGTTCGTCTGGATGAACTTATGGGCTGCAGGACGATCCCAGAGCAGCGAATAAAAGGGGAAACTGTTACTGAACTAACTGGAGATACCTGAAAGCCCAGCGGAAATTCTTAGCATATGAATAAGGTGAACAGATGTCCACATTTCCCCGGGACAGTCCCAGTTTTGACCCTGTGTCCTCTGTCCCAGCAGATTTATCCAAAACAAGCGATTTGTCCCAGTTTTATACAAGAAATGTCCCAGTTGTCTCTATTTTTGACCCGTTTGATTTCTGCCAACAAGAGACGCAGATATTGACACTTGTTTATGAAAAATACAGAAAAGCTGCTTAAAAATGACCAAAACACAAAGAAAATGTGAATATAGTGACTCACATTAGTGCAGAACAATTCTCCTTCATTATGCACTTATTTCACAGTTATTACCAACTGCCCCAAACTGAGTGTCCCAGATTTTTTATTTTGAAATTCTGGTCACATGACATATGGATGAAATTAGCCTATGCAGATTACAGATCCAGCATTACGCAAAATGGACTCATGTGAGCGTTTAAGTCAAGTAATAATGTTGTTACCTCATCCAAAACAGACCTGGAGCTATGTTTTGGTTTCGTTTCATTCACATGTTTGAGTAACACTTTATTATGAGTCTGTCTGCATCTCCAAAGCTCCAAATGCTCTGCTCCACCTCGTGACGTCAGCTCCTTTTATATTTTTAGTTGAAATTCCAGGGCTGAAATGATCCAAATTATTCTAGTGAGGACATGTGGAGTTTAAAAACACAGTGGAGCACTTCCTTAAAAAATTAGGGATGTAACAATAACGTAAATCTGGTGATATCGTATCGTCAAAGGTCTCACAATAATATCGTGACCATCACAATATATCGAATCCCAAGTCTCTTTGCTTAAATGAACAGTTCTGATGCAGAAATAGCTAAAAAACAGAGGGAACTACATAGACCATGATCCTTTGCTCCGTTTCAGTGCAGACGACATGAAGAAATAACTGTTCTAAGCACTTTTACATCTTCATTCTGTGGATTAAGTCTGTGAAGCATTTTTAGAGGAAAAAGTTGCAGATTCACAGTTTTATATTGTAATAAATCTGGTCCAGTGAGATGTTTATGGTGAAAATATCGAACAGAGAGATTTGGATTTCGTTCCATCCCTAATGACAATAAATGTTGCACCAAATGACTGAAGCATTTTAGAGTCAGTCTGTTATTCTGGAGAATATCGGAATATCGTGAACTTTCCCACCATATCGCAATAAATATCATCCCGTGAGGTTCATATGTGATGATATCGTATCGTTGGACTTGGATATCGTTTCATCTCTACTAAAAATGCAGCGTTTATGTGTTAAGCATGTGTAGAATTTGTTCAATAATGTGTGTATATCTAAAGGTGCACTGTGTAGCTTTTCCAGTAGGGGTCCGTCGCTATGGAGATAAAACTGCTTTATCAGTTACAGGTGTTTTTATTGGTCACACAAACGTTCATTCTAATGTGATCGTAAGGTGAGCCTGAAACTGGGCCTGGTGGTGTCACTTGTCACCATAGAGACAGAAATGTTCACATTCAGGGCAAAGTAACACAATATCCATGGAGACACGCAGGCGTCAGGCTCCGAAATGTTCCACAGTGCACCTTTAAGTGAACATGTGATTGTGATGGAATAAAGGTGACGTGAGCCGTAAAGGTCAGTGTCATAAACATGTAGTTCCTACACAAACAGGAACAGAAACATTCCACAGAAATGAGATGAGCCGCAGAGATTTGTACATTTCTTTCATTGTTGCATTGAGCAAACACAAAGACATGGATGGGGCAGGTCACATGATGTCTTAGAGATAATGGCATTTGTCCGCGACACTGTACACAGACTGAATCATACTTTACAATGGCCTATGGCTAAGCAGTGAATGGTTTTATACATATGCAACATTCTGTACAGAGCTGGGACCCCTGGGCTGAGTGCGCCCCAGCTGACTTGGTCCCTTTGATGGTGGTAAAAAGCAGCACAAATTAAAAACACATGGAGTGGTTTTCGGTCCTCACACACACAGTAACATGAACAGTTGGCACACACACACACACCAGCCTGGCCCACATCATACATCTGTCCAAAAAACAAAAAGAGAAAAAGATAAATATCTGACTTCAACTCCCCAGCAGACACTGGTGTTCCGGCTTTGTACAGTATTTATACCTGTATATTATATGCTATCAAGAATTCTGTGACATTAAAATTTATTAAATAAAAGAAACTTAATTTGTCATAATAACTAAACAAGCACTGCTTATACTGATTGTTTTGAAGTGTAAACTCAGAAAGCAGCTAATATTGACTTCTTCACTGTAGTCCACAGCTCGGCTCCGGGCACGTCCCTGATGCTCAGTGCTCTTCTCAAATGTCCCACGTTCCCTTTTGCTCTGCTCAGTGCGTCTCGTCTTGGCGCCGTGTGAAGAGCCGCCAAGGCACAGTGAGGGCTGAAGGAGTCCAGTCTCAGAGTCAGCACAGACTGCCCCTGCCTCAGACAGTGGACCTGCTCCATGTGGCACTTAGGAACATTTCTTTGCACATTATAAAGGCTAAGCGGAGTGCTTTAAGGAGAGGACATTGCATTGACGCTCTTTTTGCTCCTGTCAGGAATCACCTGCCTTCCAGGAAGTAGGAGTGCTTTGGTGAGCCAGTGTCCTTCATACCATGAACTCGTTATTGCCGTACAACACTAGCTGCTGCGGTAAGTCCGGGGGGTCCCGGCCATGGGCGCCTCCGTCTCTGGAGTGCCTCAGGGACGGGTGCTTGCTCCCCTTGAGTTTCTGTTTGCCCTTTTCAGGATTGAACGTCCCTCTGCTTGTAAACTGTGGCCGTTCGTCGTACGTACTCTCCGGCTCCCCCGTAGGACTCAGGTCGTGGGCGTCGGTGCAGCTGAGCTGGGAGGGGCCCGCGAACGAGGGGGCCGAGGGGGACTTGGAGTGGAAGCGAAAGCGCCGGGTGTTGGCGGAGGAGGAAGAGGAGGCCTGGAAGTGTGAGGAGGAAGAGTAAGACGACACACTGGAGCAGGAGTCCACAGAGTCCAGGGACTCGGGCTGTCTGCGCAGGGTCCTCTGACGAGGGCTCCGACCATCAGACCTACGGGGCCAGGGGGACGTCAGGGGGCCCCTCTCTGCTCATGAACAACAAACAAACCAAGTCAGACACATCATATGTTTTGTGGAATCATTTGTGCTGCATTTTCTAAAGAGTGTTTTTAAGATGTAACAGGTGGTCATAATGCAGACCTGATAAGTCAGAGAGGCCTTCTGAGTCCACGTTGAGGTTCTCGGAGCTGTCTGCTGTCCCGATGGAGGCCTCTGACTCCAGTGTCTCATCGTCTGAGGCTCGAGGCTCCAGCGCCAGCATCTCAAAGGTGAGCTCCTCTCTGCGGGGAGGACAAACGGTACAATACACAGTGCAGTACATGTGCAGATGTATTGAGGAGGTACGTACTTTTCCTTCTGCAGGTTCTCGATCTGCTCCGTCAGCACTCGCTCCTCCTGCTGCATGGCGGCGTGCTGGTTCTCCGTGAGCCCCGATTCTGCTGCCTCCTCACTGCAGCTCGGCTCCAGCACGGGGCTCTTGACTGTGGACAGGCGGGGGCTCAGCTGGGGGGACGTGCTGTGGTAGTTCACCCGCTGTCAGGGACACAAGAGACAGTCACTCATTGGGAACATTTTTCAGCTTTTATAGTAGACAGAGCTCACAATAAAAGCCTCAGCTTTTCATAAATGACTGTCCAGGCTATGGCTAAAAGCACAGTGCCACAGATGGTCACAGGACAATACAGTGCACAGATTACCTTTTTAGCTGTATTTGGCTGCATAAGAAGTAAAGCAAAACAGTATGATAAGAATATAATCAACATTTTTACCCCCAAAAAGTCTGTGCATCTACTCACAAACAAACAAATCCAAAGAGCTAAAGCTATGATGCCACACAGAACAGCACTTACCCGTCCAGATTCCACATTGTT
Organism: Odontamblyopus rebecca; assembly: GCA_030686955.1. Taxonomy (NCBI): domain Eukaryota; kingdom Metazoa; phylum Chordata; class Actinopteri; order Gobiiformes; family Gobiidae; genus Odontamblyopus; species Odontamblyopus rebecca. The sequence continues at coordinate 840,857 of CM060655.1, read as the reverse complement.
TTTCAGTAACCATTGCGTTATTTTTCACACTTTTAAAACGTGAAGTCAAAAACAACATGAAAAGCGTGGCTGGGACAGGGCTGCGGGGATGTTATGGGCATGCTCTGGAGATGGAGGACAGTTATACTCTGGGATGGTGTAGACATGGACTGGTAGCACAACACTGCTGTAGGAGTCCAGGCGGCATGGATACATACCAGAGTGCGTGCTATACTCATGAATCTAACTGCTATTAGTACAGGTTTCTGGGTAAAGGAGAGGACATGTTAGGGACAGGAGCAAAACCCCACAGGAACAAGTGTCAGGGGCGAGTGGAACTGAAATGGCTTCAAAAAGTAAGAGGAGGTTGGGGCGCTATATACACGGGAAATATCAGGGCGCACACGGGGAGCTCTGTGTAATCCCTCAGATCAGGCCCATTTCAGAAGCAAAATTAAACTGTGTCAACTCGATTAAAGTGAATATGATTGGCCACTCATCCCGTAGGCTTCTTCAGTTCTGAGAGGGTTCTGTGAGTCACTTGTTCTGGTCTGTCTGAGGGGAGGAGGCTAAAGACAGTAAAACAAACACATCCTACATCAGGGAACTCCAAACGGTTGCTTCCGGTGAGCTTTACCAAATGAAAATGCCGGAGAGCTCATTTTAGAGGCTGCAAGAAATTGAGTCAATATAAGAGAGCAAACCTTAGATCAGACATGTCCAGACTAGGGCCCGGGGGCCAAATGTGGCCCTCAGAACAGTTGTTTTGGCCCTCAGACTTCCAGGTAAATTGGCCCATAATCACAAGTAGAACTTTTTACTGCATATTTTTGAAATCTACTTTTATCAAGTAAATGTTGTGAGTCCTTCTGAGGGTCTGAGCCTGAACAAAGGTCTGAGGGTCATTCAGACCTTTTAGAAATGCACAGATTTTTATTCCTCACTGTTTTGACCCTCAGTCTATGACCCTCGATCGGCCTCAGGCTGTCTGTGTTTTAATGTGACCCTTGATGAAAAACGCCTTAGATGTTGTACAGTTAAATTCCTATAAAACCATTATCCACTTATTAGAGCCCAAAGTCCAAAATAACAAAGGAGAAATTCAATTTGTCAACTGGACAAGAGTTTTTGGTAGAAGATGTTTCGCCGCTCATCCAAACGGCTTCTTCAGTTCGGTTCAATTCCCCAGAAGTGAAAAGCAGTTTGGATGAGCGACGAAACGTCTTCAACCAAAACCTCTCGTCCAGTTGACAAATTGAACTTCTCCTTTGCTGTGGATTCTACCTGGACGACTGAGGGACTTTACACAAGTCCAAAATAACACATTTACAACGGCAATCAATCAAATTTGGGTTATTTAGTACAGTGAGTTTTCCGAAATCCCCTGGCGAGTTATTTGGAAGGGGGAGCTACAGGTTGGAGATCCCTGTCCTGAGAACTGAAGAAGCCTCTTGGATCAGTGGTGAAACGTGTTCACTCTAAAAACGTCAAAGCCCAGTTGACATAATGCAGTTTTCTTTTGAAATCTGCTCTAGGAGGTTCTGGTCTCTAAATATTTGATTGACAAGTGAACATGTTTTTGGATCCTATGTGATTTTAGGTTCTTTTTTCAGACCGAGAGTTTGTTTTCATACATGACGGTTTCGCCTGCTCCCTGCGTGAGGGACCAGACGTCCCTATTTACCCGGGACAGTCCCAGTTTTGAGACCTGCATCCCCTGTCCCAGCAGATTTCTCCAAAACCAGTGATTTGTCCCAGTTTTATACAAGAAAAGTCCCAGGTGTCCCTATTTTGGACCATCTGATCCTGCCAACAGTAAAGAGTGGCATACATTTCATTTATTTAGGTAAAATACAGAAAAGTTGCTTAAAAATGACCAAAACACAAAGAAATTGTGACTATACAGAGTCTCGTTAGTCATGAAGGGTCTGCAGAACCATTTTCCTTCATTACGCACTTTTTCACAGTTTTATTATTACCAACCGCCAAAAAAACGGGGATGTCCCAGTTTTTTATTCTGAAATTCTGGTCACTCCATCCCTGCACTCTTCCTCAGGCCGGTCACGCGATGTCGCTGCGACACGTCCGCTCAGCTGATTTAAAGAGGTTTTGGCGTCTGACACGTCACAGCGACATCACGTGACCAGAGCCACACTGAGCAGTCCACAGTGTCAGGGATGAAGACAAACTCTTGGTCTGAAAAAAGAACCTAATAACAAATTATGGGAAGACAACATGAACCTCACTGGACTAAGTTTTTAGATCGTTGCATCTTTGTTTAGTCTGTTCTACTTAGCAAACCTTTAGCTGTTGCACAATCGCACACGTTAACTTCTATGTTGAAAAAAACAGACTAAGGAGCCTGCAGTTGGTCAAAACTCCTCCAGAGTTCACATCACACTCACACTGAACTAAAATGTGTGTCTCTGCTAACAACAGTTATTAACTCAATCAACATATGACTTATTAAAGCTGAACTCCGGCACGTTTGAAGCTAAAGTCTGTTTAGCTTCAAACGTGCCCGAGTTCAGCTTTAACTAGTTACCAGCGGTCATATTTCCAAACTAAAAATACTGGGATGACTCTGCAAACACAGACACTTTGCTTTCAACTTGTAACACAGACTTAATGTGAATATAAATACGTGATAACACAACATGAACTCTGAGCGTGTGTTACAGCTCACCATAGACCGCCGTATGAGCGTCAGTTTGCACTTGGCCTTGTTCTCGGCAAACTCCAGTGTGTTTATGTCCTTTAGCCGCACCTTATACTTGTTCATCTGCTCACAAATGATAAGTTCTACACACCTGGAAAACAAAAGTAAAACCACACAGGTTCAGATTACATCAACCGGCAAAACAAAGTGCTCTTCAATGTGCTTCATACTGACGCAGTAGTTTTGCTGATGTCCTGAACACTCTGCAGAGGGTCGATGGTGTCAGGGCAGCGCAGGATACACGGAGCAAACACTATGGCCAAGGCGTTCGCAGACATGCGGTTGGTCTCTTCTTGCAGTGCAATTCTAAGTAGAAAAAGAGCAGTTTTTCAAATAAGTTAAAATGCTCTGAGGCGACATCGCCACATTCTACAGGCCAAGAATATTTAACTGTAGAATATTAAGAATATTTAACCTGTGACCAGAGTTAATGCTGCTGCCGACCTGTTTATGTCACATTTTTATTATATTTACTGTTTCTATTGTGTCTCTGTGCTTTTACATTCTGTGTGCTTTTATATAACCTACTAATTCTTATTCTACCATCTTTTCCTAATCGTGTTGTTACTGTATATTGTTGCACTTTACACTTCGCCTATAGGGACGACAGGTGGAAACTCTCTGTGTCGCTCGTACTGGCACATTTACACAGATGTTTGTTAATGTGCATTGTCCCTGTTCAAATAAACTAATAAATAAATAAAATAAATACACATATATGTTAATGTAAAACGATAACTTCAACCTGCTCCTTTTGAGCAGCAGAAATGGTCCCATCACAGGTACATGTTATTGACCTTATACATGTTGTTCAAACTAATAATCAATTCAAAAATATAACTGGATCATGTTTTTGTATATTTCTGGAGAATAGGGTGAGGGTTTTAGGAGCAGTGTGTCGCACTTCTCTCTGTGCAGAGGGTTCGAACAGGGAGAGATCGCTAAATTACTCAGACGTGGACAGATGATATTTAAACCTCTTCAGGCAAGTTTTTAATGAGGGAACAAAGTTATAACATGGACATTCTGCTCTGCCATCACTAAACTGCTTCTTTCTGTCCCAAGTGTCGCACAGAGACTTTCAATATTCTGCACCTTCAGCAGAATAATTTACAAAAAGTCTTGAAATGACAAGAAGTGACTTCATTAGTTCAGTTTAAATCTGGGTTGAAAGGTTTGGAAATGAAGTGATTTGTCGCTTTTAAGAATCCGTTTTGTGTTGAAATGTCTGTGTGATGTAACTGTGCTGCTGTTGGGACTTTCCTGGTTAAATAATTTTTTAAAAAGCTAAAAAGAAATGATTTTGTGTAATGCCGCCTCTGTTCTTAAACTTATCTCTCTTGCTCCTGATCTGGAGGTAAAACATCACATTTTAGCACCTGAAAACCACCTCTTCATCCACAGTACGACACAAAATGAATTTGTACCTGACCAGATGGAAGATGAGGCGTTCCAGGGTGTTGAGATGAGTTCTGTTTAACTGGTCGATAACGGAGTAAACACCACGAACCATCTCCTTTTTGTCTTGTAAACCTGAAACACACACGTGCTCCATTACAGCTGTGTTGAGATCAGCAATTTATATTTTAGTAACAGGATTCTGCTCAAAGTTCACATTATAAACCAAGAAAAATCCACAATATGAACTGACAATAATACAAGAGGTAAATAACCAACGGAGATCCTGCCGACTTACTACATACTTTAACTATTAGTACATGTCGATACTTTGACTTTAAGTATTTTCCGATACCTGATACTAACAGATACCAGAAAATGCCAATTAAAACACAGTTAACTGAGCACACAGAGATCCAAAATGTTCTGCAAGTTATTTCTCCTTCAAATCACGAGTGAACAGTTTAGTGTGAATAAAAGTTCAAACATTATGAGACGTTTCAGACCAAAATCAGCCTGAAAATCGTCTCATTACATCCAAATAAAGCCCCAACCCACAACTGAAACAGCAACAAAGACACAGCAAGTTTTGTGGTAAATGATAAAACCGTATTTTTCAGACTATAAGTCTTTTCATGGTTTGGGCGTTTCCTGCGACTTATCCTCAGGTGCGACTTATATATGAAATATTTCAGTTCATCTAAACGTAAATGTAACATGGGCGAGGTCCAAACCCGAGGCACCGACTGAATATATTAAAGTCCTTTATGCATCGAAGGAGCCGACGCGTTTCCACAGCGAGATATAATTTCACATGTTGGTGATTTTCACACTGAGCCACAGGGGGCGCTCTCTGTACCAGCATCTGCTCCGCCTCAGGCTCCTCCTCCTGCTCCACTGTCACTTCTGTCACCACCTGCAGCACCTCACTCCTGTTTTCTTACTTAAATCCACATGGAGACTTTTTTAGTCCAGTGAATCTGGTCCTTTAGTCGACAGAAGCTTCTGCATCAGCACCAGCTGTTTTTTCACTGTCTGCAAATGAGCCACGAGGCTTTAAGTTTAGTTTGTGTAAAACTTAAACCAATGAGCACAAACACATTATTACTTACGGTAAATACTGAGCGAGAACCAGAAACGTGTGAAGAGCGGAGGAAGAGAGGTGGTGTTTCTATAACTCAGCTTTAAGAGGAAATGTCTGTTCTTGGTCTCTGATTTTATAAAATAATTTTCCCCAAAAAAGTGCGACTTATACTCCGGAGCGACTTATAGTAATACGGTAATTAACTCTGAATTCTGAAGCTAATCAAAAATTGAGATCATATGTTACACATGTATTTGTCGTCATTTCGCCCTTCGGTTCCACAGACACAGTTGGATAAAGTGGGGACCTACCCATGGCCCGGATAAACTCCTCGTACAGTTCAAAGGTCATCAGAGGGTTCGGCAGCTCCCTCAGCCACTGTTTGAACACACTCCCGATCACGTGGATGTTGTAGTCGTCCAAATTTGTGCTCTCAACATCTGCGGGAAAAATGATTGAAAAACAGATTCATTCAAAGGACCTGAATACGAAACTATTTTAGAGCCGTTATTATAATGTTTGGTTTGTGTTTTGCTTCATTCGCACATGTTTAAGACACAAAAGAAGCTATTCACTTGAAAACTACATCCTCAGAGGCAGCAGACAGATTAATAATAAAGTGTAACTCAAACATGTGTCTGTTGGTGAGGAGGTAACAGTCAGATTTGAGTAGTGACGATGCTTCGTACCAGTGTCCAGTCCCTGCTTCAGCTCTTTAATCTTGTTGGTGGAGCCAGATTTGCGGTAGATTCCTTCTGTGTAGAGGCCGTGCATTTCGATGTAGTTCATGAGCTTCTCCACCACTAGGGGCACTGCGCGCTCGTCACTGGTCAGACGAGACACCTCCACTCCGAACTGCCTGGACGAGAGCTCAGGGTCGAACTGAAACCCCAACAAAACACCGGGTTAACCAGAGCTGTGCACAACTGCTCATAACAGGGAATGAGGGCATTTTACATCATAGAAGATGATTGATTTATTTCGGTCACATATTTTTACATTATTCCATCGACAGTCACATTTAACAAAAGGTGCAGCTGAAGCTTGAGCTTATTCTGCCTTTACCCTTTATTCCTCACTGCATCATCTCAGCACCGGTTCATAAATACAGCAAACAAATGAGTAACAAACAAATGAGTAACAAACAAATGAGTAACAAACAAATGAGTAACAAACAAATGAGTAACAAACAAATGAGTAACAAACAAATGAGTAACAAACAAATCAGTAACAGTTCAGCAGAGACTAAAGCACAAACTGAGTCTCATAGTTCATGTTTCTGCTCAGAGTTAAACATTTAAATTTCTTTTTAAAGTGGAACAGAGCCGTGCAGTTTTATTTCTTCTGTGCAGTTGTTCCAGAGCTTCAGCCCTTTAACAGATTCACAAAATTTCATAATATTTGTTCTGATTTTCTTCTTCTTAAACCTGTCCGTTCCTCTGAGCTCATATTTCGGGTGTTGAACATTTTCTGTAATGATTTTGACAGGAAATTGTTGTTTACTTTGAACATGATTTTCACAGTGTAAAACTCGACTAAATCGTAAAATTTCAGAGTTTGAAGGTTTATAAATAATGCATTAGTTGGTTCGTTATAAGCTGATAATGTGATTTTTTTGCAAGGTAAAGATTGGTTTTGTATTGGTCTTAACTCTTTCCAGTGGTGTATTGTTCAGCATAATTTGTACATGATCTTCTACTTTTCATTTTGCAAATATCATGAATTTTGTTTTTTCTATGTTTAGTGACAGTTTATTAATATCAAACCAAATTTCTTTTTTTTTCAGCTCACTGCCATTTGAACAGCTGCTTTTTGTCTCCTGAGCAGCAGGGGGCGCTATCGTCTGTGAAAAGGACATAATTTAACCATTTTGGTTGTGTTCAGTGTATTGCACTGTGTACAGTACATGTGTCCTCACTGTGAGTGAGCTCGCATCTCCACAAACCTGACTCTAAACCCAAAACATGCTAAATACATGTCCAGGGACAATAGCTGATAACTAATTGTAAGTCAATTAAATACAATCAATCGAGTCAAATACTGTCTAATGCATCTCTACATACTAAATACTCATTTCATTCATTGATTCATTTCTTAGGACATGTAGAGTTGCATTAGGCACAGTGGCAGAGATGCTTGTACCAGACTCTTTACAGCTCATTTCCCTCTGCAGTCCTCAGGGGGTCGACAAGGAGGATTTACATATACAAGATATAAAAGCCACGGCCCTGATGCTTCACATGCAGCGTCTGTCCACATTCATACAGCCATTCACACACTGTGTTCACCAGGAAAAACTGGAGGATTTAAAACACATTCATTACAAAGTCGACATTCACATTCTGCTCTTACAGTTCATTCTTAATCATGTGACATGTTTGGTTTTCTAAAAACATGTTTTCATCTAAGTACTGAGGCTGAAACACTGTTTAAGCTCAACAAACAAGATGAATAACCTGATATTAGTTTTAAAATCTTGGCCAGATCAGAGAAAATTGCTGCTTGTTTTCATGGAAATGTTTGGCTATAATATTCCACAGTGTGACATAAAACGTATTTATCTGCATGGAGAATGAAATCCAACACAATCCACCTCTGCTGCTGTTGAGCATTTTTCAGATGGTGTGAGCTGTGACGTAATACAACCCACAGCCACCAGATGTCGCCAAATACCAACCCCTGAAGACCTGAGGGTAATTTTAGTACATTTCTCCTCGCCTGGATTTTTGTCTTAATTTAGCTTTTAAAACTGCCCCTTTTACCCCTAATGAAGTGTTCTACCTCCTTTTGTTCAGTCCAACCTGTTATTTCACAATCTGCTGCTGTAGTTGTGTCATGAGGCTGTGAGAAAACCTCTATGTCTGCACTTTCAGAGGGGAAAAGGAAGTTTCTGTCTTTTATGGTTAGAAAGTTCTGTGCGGTTATAGAAACATATTCCTCGGTATCGTAGGTCTTCGAGGGTTAACTCTGCAGTAACCATGGAACAAACGCACTGATTATGTACAGTCAATTCATCTTTACTCCTTGTAACTGATACTTTTACAATTACTTTATTTAGTCACGTCAGCACAGGCTTAGATATGAGCAGAAGATCACGTGAGCAAAGCACTCGTACGGCCTCTGACAGGCTGAAGGCAAAGAAGGAAAACTGTGAGCCAACACTGTAGCTTATGATTCTAATTCAATACAGTTAGAATCATTTACGTCACACGAGTTATTGTTATTCTGCAAAGGACAGCGTGACATACTCAGATGTCCATTCTTCAATAAATACACACAGTTTGGTTTGAATTAGGAGATCCAGATACCTACAAACAACCTGGACCCAACCCCACAGACCCACAGTGTTTGACCTGAGTGCAAACCGCAGGAACGTACCTTTTTACTGCATTTGGTGGTCGTCTTCTGGCAGCACTTTCGGTGGCAGGCGTAGCGACACACTGCAGGAGACACACACACATCCACAAAGTCAGTCCCATTGTCCACACAGAAGCAGCTCCGCCTCATTTTCCAAGAATTTAAAAAAACCTTATGGCTCTAGGATCAAAAGTGAGCACCGGGTACGAAGAAAACATGGTGAGTGCAAAGAAAGGTGTGTGTGTGTGTGTGTGTGTGTGTGTGTGTGTGTGTGTGTGTGTGTGTGTGTGTGTGTGTCTGTCTCTGTGTCTCTGTGTGTGTGTGTGTGTGTGTGTGTGTGTGTGTGTGGGCAGCGGCTGCAGACCCCATGAGTCCAGTTGAAAACAATCTGATTAGGGGCAGGAGGAGGGGCTGGATCTGCTCTGTGTTTGAGGTCAGACTGCAGAGCGTGAAATCCATTACACTTCTATTAAAAGGACAATTGGTTTAATAGCACGAGACCTACACAAACCTACACAAACCTGCACAAACCTGCACAAACCTGCACAAACCTACACAAACCTGCACAAACCTGCACAAACCTGCACAAACCTGCACAAACCTACACAAACCTACACAAACCTACACAAACCTGCACAAACCTGCACAAACCTGCACAAACCTGCACAAACCTACACAAACCTGCACAAACCTACACAAACCTACACAAACCTGCACAAACCTGCACAAACCTACACAAACCTACACAAACCTGCACAAACCTGCACAAACCTGCACAAACCTACACAAACCTGCACAAACCTACACAAACCTGCACAAACCTACACAAACCTGCACAAACCTGCACAAACCTACACAAACCTACACAAACCTACACAAACCTGCACAAACCTGCACAAACCTGCACAAACCTACACAAACCTGCACAAACCTGCACAAACCTACACAAACCTACACAAACCTGCACAAACCTGCACAAACCTGCACAAACCTGCACAAACCTGCACAAACCTACACAAACCTGCACAAACCTACACAAACCTGCACAAACCTGCACAAACCTGCACAAACCTACACAAACCTGCACAAACCTACACAAACCTACACAAACCTGCACAAACCTGCACAAACCTGCACAAACCTTCACAAACCTGCACAAACCTTCACAAACCTGCACAAACCTCCACAAACCTGCACAAACCTGCACAAACCTACACAAACCTGCACAAACCTACACAAACCTGCACAAACCTACACAAACCTGCACAAACCTGCACAAACCTGCACAAACCTGCACAACCCTACACAAACCTGCACAAACCTGCACAAACCTGCACAAACCTGCACAAACCTACACAAACCTGCACAAACCTGCACAAACCTGCACAAACCTGCACAAACCTACACAAACCTACACAAACCTGCACAAACCTGCACAAACCTACACAAACCTGCACAAACCTACACAAACCTGCACAAACCTGCACAAACCTACACAAACCTGCACAAACCTGCACAAACCTACACAACCCTACACAAACCTGCACAAACCTGCACAAACCTGCACAAACCTACACAAACCTACACAAACCTGCACAAACCTGCACAAACCTGCACAAACCTGCACAAACCTGTGGTTTGTATAAATAAAATGATGAACAGAGTGAGTAACTTTGTGCTTTCTCACGTCAGTCATAATCTGAGAACTTCTGACGTGGTTTTTTTTTTTGCTTTATTGTCATTTGCAAACAGGATTTTGTGTATTTTGGCGAAACAAATGACAATTTATGCTCCTCTTTACTGTTGGCGAGGATCTGATTAGTTAAAAGTCCTGTTTTAGTCCTGGTTTAGACTTAGTTTAGTCCTGGTTTAGTCTTAGTTTAGTCCTGGTTTAGTCCTGGTTCAGTCCTGGTTTAGTCCTGGTTTAGTCCTGGGATCTCATTAATTGTCTCTGCTGTATAGTTATAATCTATGACATCTGTGGATTATTATGTTATAAATTGGATTTTTTAAATCACAATATTCCTCTAAAATGTTTTTGTTTGTTTTTTTACATATATTATTTGTTCAAATGACCTGATTGAAACAAACGGAGCACTTCAGAAATGTCACATTTGGGTTAGAGCCCATTCTCGTTTTAAGGCTAAGGGGCTGTGATGACTCGCGGAGCAGAACTGAGAAAAGGCTGATGCTAATATGCTGCTAATCCAAAATAAAGCAGGAAACAAAAGAAGTCACTCAGAACATGACATTTGAGAGGGAATAATCCTTCAGCAATAGTTTGATCAGAAATATCAAAAATCAGATGCTAAACCAGACATTTGAGCAGGTGTCGATATATAAAAAAAAGCCACATTCACAAAACAGAAGAGTCTTTGCTGAATAGTTTTATAAAACTGTGACCAGACGTCCCTGTTTCCCCGGGACAGTCCCAGTCCTGAGCCCTGTGTCTCCTGTCCCAGCAGATTTATCCAAAACCACTGATTTGTCCCAGTTTTATACAAGAAGCATCCCAGTTGTCCCTATTTCTGACCAATTTGACAGTAAAGAGAGGCATAAAGTGACATTTGTTTAGGTAAAATACAGAAAAGCTGCTTAAAAATGACCAAAACACAAAGAAAATGTGACTATATGGACTCACATATTCATCAAGAATGAGTCAAGTGCAGAACAGTTTTCCTTAATTACGCATTTGTTTGACAATTTTGTTATTACCACTACAAACTGAGGATGTCCCAGTTTTCTTAATGTGATCTTGAAAATCTGGTCACTACTTTAGAAAGATGCTGAGCACAATCAGAACAAGAGCAAACAGACGAGTCCACAGCCCTGCACCACTGAGGGATACACGCACACACATAAGGATAGAAAGTACTTGGACTTAATGTTGAAAATCTGGTATTAATTTTATTCCTTAGTAGTGCTGTCACCATATTAAAATTTTAAAAACTTTATTTTGACACTAAAGAATAGATTTGATACTCGATGCCAGTTTCAATCCAAGGATGGTCATAAAAACACCGTCTGTGTGACTCCACAGCAAAAGAAACATTCAACTCTACTCAGCCAGACGAACGATTCAGGCCACACACGCACACACACACACACACACACACACGTCCATGTCCACACACACACACACACACACACACACGTCCATGTCCACACACACACACACGTCCATGGCCACACACACACACACACACACACACGTCCATGGCCACACACACACACAAACACACACACACGTCCATGGCCACACACACACACACACACACACACACACACACGTCCATGGCCACACACACACACACACACGTCCATGTCCACACACACACACACACACACACACACGGGTATTTTTATAAACACAGATCTGCTGCACTTCGCTTTATAAAAAGTCTTGCGTCCACTTCACTGTTTTAAATATAATTCCATCCACACAGCTGCATAATTAGGCTCTTGGTGCGGTTATGAGCCTCCAGACCAGCAGGGGGCAGTGTTTTCCTAAAAATAAGCTCCAGTCTGTCCAATCAGAGGCTTTACGTCGTCATTTCCACAAAACATGAAACATGGAGTCAGGAGCTCGTCTGAGTGACCGACAAACAGGTGGAGCTGCTTTAAGTGGTTATGGAAACAAAGTGAACAAGACACAAGAAAATCTGGATTGGGAATCAGGCCAAAGCAGAATATGGACATTTGAACTCCAATTTGGAGCCTGTCAGAGGGTCAGAAGTAACAGGCTTCTCACAGTGTCTCTGCTCCACTGTCTGACAGAAACAAGGAGCATCTATGACGTTTATGCTCTTATGTCGCAAATAGTGACGTTTAAAAACACAAATCACCGTTATTCATGTTCACACCAAACGCAAAACCGGAGTTTACCAAAATCTGCACTTTGGCCGGAGTTTTCCAGAGTTTCCAATGCAGAGTTCACATTTTGGCTCATGTTGTGTTTGAACAAACTCCTCTGAAGGTGCTTCACCCACAGGGCTGAAAATCACCTACATCATCTAGAGAAGTGCAGCTTCAAAAGTTTGCTCCATTTTTTTCTGTGGTGAAGCTCCAAAGTTTAATAAAAGTTTTTGACAATATTCAATGTGAAGATTTGTTCCCGTTGGCTCAGACTTAGTCCGATTGTGCTGAAATTTGAATCACTAAAATGTGATCTCTGCCTGAATATAAAACACTGTAAAGCAAATGAAAAGTGTGGTTGGGGCTTATAGTTATGAGGGTTAGTGTGGGGCGTGGTGTTTGTGGGGCGTGGTGTTTGTGGGGCGTGGTGTTTGTGGGGCGTGGTGTTTGTGGGGCGTGGTGTTTGTGGGGCGTGGTGTTTGTGGGGCGTGGTGTTTGTGGGGCGTGGTGTTTGTGGGGTGTGGTGTTTGTGGGGCGTGGTGTTTGTGGGGCGTGGTGTTTGTGGGGCGTGGTGTTTGTGGGGCGTGGTGTTTGTGGGGCGTGGTGTTTGTGGGGCGTGGTGTTTGTGGGGCGTGGTGTTTGTGGGGTGTGGTGTTTGTGGGGTGTGGTGTTTGTGGGGAGTGGTGTTTGTGGGGTGTGGTGTTTGTGGAGCTGGTTCAGTGCAGTTCCTCTGAGCTCCAGGGCTCTGTACTCTGTACTCTGATCAGTTCTGATTCAGCTCAGCCTCATTCTAAAGACACTCAGGAAAGGCTCATCTCCTGCAACTGGAACTTTAGAATCAAACCCGGTTTAGTATTTGTCTTGTGTGACTTCAGCCTGTTCCCTGGTGTCAGAGTGGAGTTTTAAAGCAGCTGTGGGTTTCTCACGTTTGCAGACGCAGGCTCGGTCCATCATCCAGATGAGGGAGGAGCAGTACTCGCAGTAGGTGGGGATGCTGTACTGAGTGGACTTAAAGATGTGCCCCATGTGCTCCTCCACCTGCAGCACAGGCACAGTTAAACGAGAAGAAAAGAGGAAAAGAGGAAAAGCACCCGACACTTACAATGTCCGTGTCCTTCTTCCTCCGCTTTTTACGCTCCATTTTTGGCGCCTGCTGGAAGACAAAAAAACGAGAAAATTGTTTATTTAGAATTTAAAGTGCCCACGTTACACTGTTATGGCGTGTTTTTACAGGTTTATTCACACAAACCCTACAATAATAATAATAATAATAATAAAACTACATTTTATTTCTTCGGCGTCTTTCTGCACAGTCAAAGTCGCCTTACAACAAATAAACAAGTTCAGTGCGATTCTAAACATCCAGTTAAAAGCCACAGTTAAAGTGGGACAGTATTTAATTTATTGACTGTGGTAACTTGAAAACCGCCACTTCATGACATCACAAGGTGGAACGGAGCATTCGGAGGTTTGGAGATGTAAACAGACTAATAATAATAATAAAGAGTTCCTCAAACAAAACAAAAGTCCAGGAACAACATTAGAACAGAACCTCCTCCTGGGACCTGAAGGAAAAAGTGCATCACAATATTAATCATATATATTTGTGATTTTCAGTCTGTTTGGAGCTAAATGAACCTCAGCATTTAGATTTGGTTACTTTTATTTTTATTCATAATTTTGCCGGAGACTTTTTGGTGTTAAATCCACGTGAACTGAACAACAACTTTTCTGATTTCCAACATCATCATCAGTATCATTTTTTTATTAACACTGTGGAAGACGTTTCCCAGAAGGAAAAACTGACCCACAAATACTGGAGCACAGCAGGGACGAGGAGGAACCCGGGAAAGACTTTTATTAACACCCAAACTTAAAATAAATAAATAAAAGGAACATTAGTGTCATTCCCTGTTCACTGCTGCTCACATGTTCAAATATTTGTTTTTTCTTGATTAGATTTTTTTTATTATTTTACTTTGTATTCTTAAAGGAAAAAGAGAAAAAAAAAGAAAATTGTCAATACTACAGTAGAGACGTGTGAAGTGAAAGAAACTAAGCACGAGAAAGAAAAAAATGAATAGAACATTTGGGATTTGTAACAGTCGCTTCTGTTGGATTCTGTCAATACAAATTTGAATTAAAAAAATTAATAAATATATGATGATCCTTTGTGTTAAAATAAAAAAAATATTTCTATTTTTTTCCTATAACTCGTATTGAGGTCTTTTTTTTTATCCTGGACATAATGACCTGTCAGATCTGCTAGAATCAGGCACTACAGACACTTGATAAACAGCCCCTTCGTTATCACCACTGCAACATTCTCAGGAAATATAAATTTCTCAGTTTTGACAGTTTAATTCTGTTTTCAAATCTAAAAACTCTGTTCAAAATGATGAATAAAACTGCTCCTCCCTCGAAAACACTGATCAGACTTTGCTTAGAACAGACGACTCGATCCACACGTCCACAGCAAACAGAAACTGTACGATTCCACACAGATCCTCGGCCTTTGCACAGTCGCCTTTGCATTTCTAACTATTAAACAGTGGAATAAAGTTCCAGACTCTGAAACAGTCTGGAGACATTCAGCATTTTACTGCAAACCTACAAAAGCACATTCTAGACACTCAAACGTGCTGACATCAGTCAGGCTCATTAGACTGGACATTTTTACGAACAAATTCAGCACAACTACATTTAACCTCATTACTGCTGTGAGTTTAGGACGTCAGGTTTTAGGAACTGTGATGTTTTCTTGTGTATTTTTGTTGCTCTATTGTAAATTGTAAATATTCGGTGTGTTCACCTGCAGAGGGAAAGAAGCAGCAGCTAAACCTGCTGCAGTTCAGCTCTTCTTTTATACAGATTCAAGAATTTTGTACACGGCCCCTGACAAATAGACTAAACTAAACTGTAATCCCCCAGCAGTATTTCGGCAGAGGAAACTAGTCCCTGTATTAAGAGTCCATCTCACAGCACCACAGATCGTCTGGTGAGCTCCATGTCCAGGATAAAGGACACGAACGTGGGGCTCCGGAGGATAAACTGGAGGAACTTAAACCATAAACCAGCTCCACAAATCTGCAAAGTGACAAATAAACACGGACCTCCAGTGCAGACTTCTGAGCCGTCCTCCAGCTCAGTCTGAGGAGGGTTTAGTGTCAGTTTGTACCTTGCTGACGGTGCTGTCCAGAGGTTTGTACTCGGTCATGAACTCGTCCAGAAACACTTTAAAGGTGTTGACCCAGACTCGGACCGGGGACTCGCTCCAGTCCCTCTGCTCCTGCCTCATGCTCTTCTCCAGGATGTGCTCGAACAGGGCGTACAGGTCTTTGTATCGGACGCTCTTACAGTCGTCCATCTGGAACAGGACAGGACGACATTTTACTCAAACACACTTAAGATCTTTAGATTTAAGAGTTTTTGCAGAAACGTTCCCACTTTCCCAATCTGGACATTTTTTAGGTTTTAAATATGGAAAAACATGACGTGACCATAGGACCTTCAGTAACGGTTTCTTAGCTAAATCCCTCTGATGTACAGACATTATGACCTGATAAATACAAATAGAGTTAGAGTTAATATTGGAATTAATGTTTAGTATCAGAAAAAATCGGGAGAAGATGGATGGATCAGAAAAAATGTGTTTGTGTGTAAACTGTACCAAACTTGGACAGAATTCTCTACTTCCTGTCATTTTCAATTTTTCTTTGCAAACTGCTTCTTGACTGGTGTAATTTACATTATATTAATAATCGTTATAATCCCACCAAATTAAGTCCAAATGAGAGAATCTTAAAAATCTGTCAGCAAACAGGCGGCAATATTTAGGGCTCAGTGGAATTTCTATTATTATTTTCAGTCAAATCAACTGTTCCAGGAAGAATCTGGATCAGTTTGTGCTGCAAAGCCACAAATAAAAAAATAACTCTCAAATTCAAAAAATAATCGGCCTTTTAGAGGAACTGCACCTTTACACACACATAATAATCATAATCATAATACATTTTATTTCTTAGGCGCCTTTCTGCACACCCAGAGTCGCCTACGACAACATAAACACATTAATAAATATAATTCAAACTACAGTTAAAGCCACAGTTACAGTGGGACAGGATTTAACTGATTGTGTTTGTATTTTATTAGTATTTAGTGTGAAGTATTTAGTGATGTATTAGACAGTATTTGATTGATTCTGTTTAACTTACAGTTAGTTATCAGAGCACATTTGCACATTTATACTTTATTTTTAGAGCGTTTGTCCAATTGTGCATGTTTTGGGTTGAGGGACACGGAGAGAACATGCAAACTCCACACAGAAAGACCCGGGTGAACACTCGCCACTAGAGTTCAGTACTGAAATCTGATTTTCCTCTGTGCTGAGCTCGTTCCCACATATGAGGAGAACAGAGAACAGAAGCTCCGCTTCACAGACACAGATTCAGATTCAGATGAAGTTCGGAGTCATTTAGTTTCAGGGTTTTAGGGAGAATCTGCCTCAGGCTCAGGGCTGAATATAAGAAAATAAACACACCGCCAGAGCCGTGGAATAGGAGATGAAGATGTTCAGGCGGAATTCCTTCAGAGCCTTTTTGAAAACAACGTCCACCATCGTGTCCTTTTTACTGTCCTCTGTTTCCAGGTCATTGATCTGGGAAAAACACAGAAATACATTAAAATAATAATAGTTTACAGAACCCCCTTTAAGGTTTAACCCCAGTGGATCTGAGCCTCGCACCTTCTTCATGAGGAAGTCGTTCATGCTGCGATAGTCGTTGGAGCAGGACAGGATGTGCAGTGCATCGTTCTGCCACTGGGCGGGCTCCAGCGCCACACTGCTGATCTTCACGCTGCGTCTCCTCTTCACTTTGGGGGAGGGCTCCTTGGGCTCCTTGTTCTCCTTTAGGTCCCTGCTCCCCCGCTCCAGAGTGCTGCTGGGGCTGAGGGGAGGGGACATGTTCTCCTGACCTGCAAAAGCACAAACAGCAGCTTCAGAACATGTGTCAAACTACGACTCTGCTCAAGCCTCAACTTTACTGTCTGCTGTATTTTATATTGTGATATTATCGTGAGTTAAAACAGTTTAAGTTTAAAGACAAAACTACAAGAGGTTTGGCATTTCAGTCGCAGTTAAAGCCTCAATAGTCGTGTAACGATATCCAAGTCTCATGATACAATATCCTGACGGTTCGATATTTATTATATCACAGTGGGAAAGCTCAGGATATTCCGATATTCTACAGAATAACAGACTGACTCTAAAATGCTTCAGTCATTTGGTGCAACATTTATTGTCATTAGGGACGGAACGAAATCCAAATCTCTCTGTACGATATTTTCACCATAAACATCTCACTGGACCAGATTTACGTTACTGTTACATCCCTGTGTGCAAGTTTTGAACCAAAAATAATGGACTTCATGTTTTTTTTTACATACGAGCTTATTGTCCACGGGCTTGCACCTCCATAAACCTGACTCCCTTCTGTTTGTTTCCATGGAAATGTTGCTGCTTTAACTATAATTTTCCACATGAGAGTTTAGGGGTGTGTATATGTATCATGATACACACGTCACTATATGTCCTCATACTAAAACAGGAGATATGTTCATTTACTTCTGATAATACTGTTAAATATCACGAGAACCAAACTGTGTGAAGTATAATTTATGACCTTTTTAAATCATGAGAACAGTGAACGCAACTAATGAATTTTAGTGAAAAATATTATTTAAAAAAATGATTCAGATGCGTTTTGAATGGATAATGAAGTATCACGATATGTCGCAGTGGTTTTTTCTGACCCCCCTGTGACCCGTGACCCAGTACTTCCACAGAATCCTTTAAAAACACGGTTCATGTTTAGTCTTTACCAGGTTTTGTTGCTGTGTCCTTGGGCAGGACACTTCACCCACCTGGCCTAGAGTTAACACACAGTCCATAATACCTCACACATACATGTACACGTGATAATATCATTTCCTGTACATATGGAAACATGTCTCTAAGGATCATGGGAAGAAGTGTCACTTTTTGAATCCCGCCCTTTACACATACTTCAGTATTATTATGATTCCGTCCAGTTTCCTCTGAACCGTCTGCATCATTTCTCTGGTTTTACCTCCTGTAGAACTTGTATTTCCAGTGTCTACAGATAAATCCATTTACCAAACTAACCATCACCTCACTGCATCACCATAACCACTCAGAATATGACATTTGTATCATTTTTTAAACTGCTTCATGTCTGAACAGTGTTTCAGTCCCTCAGGCTGTTCCATATGTTGGAGCAGGTTTATATTCTGCTCTTCCTCTGAGGCTGGTCCCACTGCTCTTTCTGTAAATACGTTTGGAATATTTACAGGTATTTGATGATTTCTTGCTTTAAACAGAATAAGTGCTGACAAATATTCTACTAAATCAGGAAATTTTAAGAGTTTTGATTGTAAAAATAAGCGGTTTGTGTGCTCCCTGAAGCCCACATTGTGCATAATCCTAACAGCCCGGTAAAGTATGGATGTGGTGAGATAAGACGGGACTTTACTGATCTCACAGTGGAGAAATTCAACAGTCACAGTAGCTCCAGGACAGTTTAGTGCAAAAAAGGAAAAAAAGTGTTTACTGAAATAAACGACCTTCAGTTTTTTTCTGTCACATCATTTACAGATGCAGTTTTTGTCGTTCTAAGAGGGAAATACAGTGTCTCAGATGTGGTCCTCACCCTCGCCCAGCAGCACTGCAGCGTCCGTTGAGTCCAGCTCCAGAGAGTCGGCTCCACTCAGCATCTTCTCTTCTCTTCTTCTGGATTTGCCCCAGAAACGCATCTTCCGCACCCTGTGCACACGGGCGAGGGGCAGATTAGTACAGTTCAGCCTCATGAGGGGCAGTTACTGTCTGATACTGACACACGACACCTTTAGATCACAGTGTCTCCTTCTGTGGTCCTGAAAATGCTTTATTCACTCAAACATTTGATAAGATTCACTTCTGTTTCTGATGGTCTGAGTCTCTCCTCCATTTGCTAAGTCACCCCCCCTCCAGAGCACAACACCCACACACTCAGTCTGCACCTGCTCATGAAACTCCTGCACATCGCGCCAGGTTTGTCCAGTCGTATTCATCATGTTTTTGTATATTTATGTGTGGGTGACGTAGGTTTATGGGCAGAATTACTCACCGTGAGGAGCGTTCAGCTTTGCTCAAACGTGCGAAAATATTTCCCCGGGACAGTCCCAGTTTATGCCCTGTGTCCCCTGTCCCAGCAGATTTATATAAATACACTGATCTGTCCCAGTTTTATACAAGAATGTCCCATTTTTGACCATTTGTTCTAAACCAGGACTAAACCAGGACTAAACCAGGACTAAACCAGGACTAAACCAGGACTAAACCAGGACTAAACCAGGACTAAACCAGGACTGAACCAGGACTGAACCAGGACTAAACCAGGACTAAAGCAGGACTAAACCAGGACTAAACCAGGTCTAAACCAGGACTAAACCAGGACTAAACCAGGACTAAACCAGGACTAAAGCAGGACTAAAGCAGGACTAAACCAGGACTAAACCAGGACTAAACCAGGACTAAACCAGGACTAAACCAGGACTTCCACAATTTTTGACTAATTCAATCCTCGCCAACAGTAAAAAGGAGCATAAATTCTCATTTGTTTTGCCAAAATACAAAAAACCGTGTTTGAAAATGACCATAACAAAAGTGAAAAAATGCACAGCACTCAGACGGACGATGTCCAAAATCTTTTTTTAAATTTTTTAAAAATAACATTTCGGCAAGAAAATATATCTGAAGACGACTTTTTGCCAAAACATAATTTAAAATAAAAAAGCTTTTGTCCATCTGACTGCACTATGCAGTTTTTCACTTTTGTGTTACTGTTTCTTGCATTTTCACCTCTACGAGAACTGTGTGTGTGTTTTCTGTTATATTTGATGCAAGTCATGAAAAAGCAGAAGTAAAAACGATGCCCTGTCACAGATGGGGGTAAAGCGCTGTGTGTTGTATTTTTTGCATGAAAAGCGCTCGATAAATAAAGTTTGATTGATTTGATTGATTCAAAGCAAAAAAAATGCAGAAGTCTCTGATTTTAAATGACACGAGAATCCACGATGTTACTCGATCTGTTCACAGTTTTATTCCAAACCTCCTTCTGGTCTCCCTAATCTAAAACCTCTTCAGAAATGTTTTGGAATAATAATTCTTGCTTCACAGCCGCTCTTTAAAATATGAACCATGTCATACATAACTGAATAATGTAAAGATGTATAAAAGACGGTTAAAGACCTTCCGTCCTGGGAGTTCTTCCGGATGTTTTCCACTTTTCCCAGATCTCCCGAGGACATGGCTTTGTGCATCTTTTTCTTCTCTTCACCATTCGGGGGCTGAAACAATAGAGCACAGGCGGCGTTAAAGCTCGGACACTTACAGATGCAGAAATCAAAAAAAGGAGGAAGAATTTAGCGTTTTGAACCAATCAGATCCTGTCAGAACTGCACCCATGGGCCCTTCTGCTGCACTCCTGTCCTGCCACTAGATGGGGCTATAGGCTTGGATCTAACATGTCAAGACTGGAAAATATTCAATTAATGAAGCTCTCAATACAGATAGTTTGACATACTGACGTTATATATTTTTAATTCTCAGCCGCTTTTCAAATTTGAACAGTAAAGACAAAATAACTGCCAAAACAAACCAAATAAAGACCATTTAAAGGGTCAATATTAAGCCATTTATTATTCTGCCGTTTCCTCATCACAAACACACCTGGAGTTGTGTTTGTTTCATTCTCACACGTTTTTAACACACAAATCCTTTGTATTTCCGTCTTGTGATGCCACGCGGTATTACAGGGAGAGCTCCACTGTGTTTTTAAACTGCATACGCCTTCACTAGACTTGAAAACTACAATTTCATGACATCACAAGGTGGAAAGGAGCATTTGGAGCTTTGGGGATGTAAACAGACTAATAATAAAGGGTCATTCAAACGTGTGAATGAAAGAAAACACGACTCCAGGTGAGTTTTTGAGGAGGGAACAAGATTATAAAGTTTCTCCCAACAGCTTTAACGTGTGAGGAGACTCAACCAGGAAGTGATAAACTCATCTAAGAATCCTGTGTATTTCAGAACACGTTTGGAGAAGTCACAACGACAGATTTATCTATAAAAAGAGGCTGTTTTATTTGTGGCAGAGACACTGAGTGTTCATTTATGATGCCAATCCTGTTAATGTCACAGCTGATTTCTCGTTTAGTTTGACACTTTGCCACACTGCTGTTTGCTTCACGTTAGGGTTCGATTTAGAGCTTTTAAAAACTGTAGCCTGTGCTGTAAATGGGTTCAAATCAAATGATCAGAAGCAATAGGGTAAATGCTGCTAGTCAGAATATAAACCTGCGTGAAGTCGCCTCAAGCACAAACCTACAAAAACTATGTCAGTCGTTTGTGCTGCAAAAAGTTTTGTTTGTGTGATTCTGGTTCTTCAGATATTTACAGTTTTATTTTCGGCCGATGACGTCGTCCAGAACCTCAAAATCGAGCTCAAAACAGGAAGAAAATTATAGAAAACGTTTATATTTCGTTTGTGCTGTGACAGTTTCATTTGTGTGAGTTTATTTCTAAAATTATTCATTATTATTTCTGTGATAATTATAGGACGTCATTTCCACTGGAAAAGTCTGTTTCAGTCTTTAGTCATTTGCTTTTGATTTAATATTTTATATAATAACACAGACTTTTCCTCAGCCTCAGGTCGTTTCTCTTCTCTAGTTTTGTGGAGTTTGTCTCCGTCAGCTGAGCAGAAATGACGTCCTATAATTACCACAGAAATAATAATGAAGAATTTTAGAAATAAACTCACACAAATGAAACTGTCACAGCACAAACGAAATATAAACATTTTCTATAATTTCCTTCCTGTTTTGAGCTTTATTTAACATTTTCAGGGGCTGGATGACGAAAATAAAACTGCAAATATCTGAAGAACCAGAATCGCACAAACAAAACTTTTTGCAGCACAAACGAGTGACATGGTTTTTGTGTAAGTTTGAGTTTTATGGGCGACTTCACGCAGGTAAAATATAATAATAATGATTATATTGTGTAGCTGTGATAATAAGAAGGTGCTGGATAAATAGCCTCGGTGACAGAAACAACATCTGATTCAAAAAGTCAATCAGAAGAAGTGCTAATTGGTAGAACATGCAAAAATTAATCAGAGAAAAACATTAGTGGGAAAGCAGATTCAGTCATTATGTTAGTCCAGTCTACAGAAACAGTGGAGAAGCTGCTGCCGGTGCAGGCGGCGCTTCCCCCACGTCTCCTCTGCTCTCAGGTTAGTTCAATCTCATGGCTGCATTGGCGGAGAGGGTTAGGTGAGGCGCGGTGCACAGTTGCGTGGCCAGGTGGCGCTGTTACCATGTCCGAGTCACTGAAACACGCCCCCTCTGCCTCTGGGTGGTCAGGGGCGGGGCCGGCGGCGGCTTTGGGCAGGGGGAGGGTGAAATGGCGGGGGCTCAGGGGGCTGTCGTCGTCGTCGTCGTCTGAGTCTCCGCCCACTGACAGGACGGGCGCTCGGGTCAGGAAGTCAGAGCGCGTCCGGGCCATTCGCGCTTTCTTTTTAGGGCCCGCTCTGCCCACCTGGAGTTCATCACAAGTCACAGTGTGTCAGGGCCACGGGAGTTTCTCAGAGTTTTTGTCAAGATCCAAAAGAAAAAATTATCCGACTAAACTCAGAAGTGATCAACAAAGGCTAAAACTACGACTTTCATCAGATTTAGAATTTTAAACGATGCTGAAATTCTCATTATGGATTTTTAAACTCTGGAAAACAAAAATAATTATGGAATTTAAATTGCGACATACACTTTCGACCTCTTAAGGCCGTCACACACTACAGGATTTTTCGGTTTTAAACGATTTTTAAACGATTTTTAAACGACAAAATGCGCAAACACGACAGACACGAGGAGAAACTTATGAGACTTAAAATCTGCAGCAGGATCTGTGTGAGGAGCACAGGATCTGAAGCTGTGAGGCTGTGATGGCCTCAGCTGTTTCCTGTCTGCAGTAAAACCAGTCGCTCTGAGACTCTGAAGTGTTAAAGATCAGAGCTCGAGTCCAAACTGTGGGATTATTATGTGTGAAATGTGGAGCAACACTTCAGATCCAGGATTTTTAAAGCAGAAAAGAGGAGATAAAGTCCACAGGAAGTAGAGTCACTGTGGCTGATCTGCAGCTTTACTCTGTGGACGTAAACAAACACATGCGAGGAACAAAACTCGTCTTTTTACTTTCAAAGACGCTTCAAACTGGATGAACTGGATGTCATCATTTACGGAGGACAAATTCTACGGATAATGTGGATGAGATGCTGCACCACAAGTCTTTATTTTTGCTCTGTCCCGAGTTTGTCGCTCCTCTTTCCCTGATGCTCTGTTTTATCGTCCGTTACCGTAACAGTGTCGATAAGTTAAGACAAAGTCGGGTCTCGCCTCCTGAACTCGGGAAGAAGAAATCGCAGCCAAAATCGGGCAAATTCTCCTGCAGTGTGTGACGGCCTTTAAATCTCCAGCACATAATACAAAATTAGAATATCATGAAAAAGTTCAGTATTTTTTGTGACCCACTTCAGAAACTCATATATTACACTAATTTATCCCAGGTTCTTCATCTGGTTTTCAGATTTTTCATCTACTTCGTTCTGAATTCTGACGTAGTATAATCTTAAAAATTGTCACATATATTTCTTCCATGACTCAACTAGTCAGAAAATTTTAAAATTTAGGCTATAAATTAGAGTTTTCCCCTGCAGCACTTCACTTGTTTTTAGATTCAGTGATACAGATTTGTTTGATCCTCAGGTGAGTTTATCTCAAACTTAGCGTCTATAAACTTATTTCCAGAAACACTTAACCGGAGATTGTTTAATTCTAGTCTAGAGGTCGTTTATTTGAAGAGAATTTGTCCAGTAAAATGATCTTGCTGCAGGACAGATCATTTCACTATTTTTAAGTCATTTTCTGATAGATTTAAGTGTTTATATCTTACATTTTATCCCAGCTTTTTGCAGTGTATATAGACCTGTGACACAAAGTGAACATTTCAAGTCTTTATTTCACAGAATTTAGCATTTCCATGATCTGTAAGCCATTATTAAAGGCTTGAACGCTTCACTTTATGTATCATGAGTCTATATAATAAGAGTCCATGTGTTTGACTTTCTGAAATGAGACACAAAGAACATTGAACTGACTCTAACTCGCTGCAGGGAACAGATGTGTGATTGGCCTGAATGAAAAACTGCAGAGAACAGCCAACACTAAACAGCCTGTATCTGTTCAGTCTTAAAAAAATTCAAAGTGAAAGAAATTCAGTGACATTTACAATTGAAAATCTGATGAAACAATATATAGACTATTCTGCCCTACAAAGGCAAAAGACCTTAAAGCTGAACTCGGGCACGTCTGAAGCTAAAGTCGTTTCTAGAGGAGGTGGAAGTCAGAAGCCAAAAAACATCACAGATCAGTGTTTCCTCGGTGGAGATCTCACTGTGGCAGTGAGTCTGTCAAGGCAACAAACTAGTGTAGTGATGGGGGCAAGTTCTGAACTAGTGCAGTGATGGGGGCAAGTTCTGAACTAGTGTAGTGATGGGGGCAAGTTCTGAACTAGTGCAGTGATGGGGGCAAGTTCTGAACTAGTGTAGTGATGGGGGCAAGTTCTGAACTTCCACGTAAAACACCAATTTGCTTCACACAGAAGAAGCTTAACTCCACTTTAACCCATCTGACAACGTAGATACGAATGTAACACTCACTCATTAGTGTCTGGAAATGTTATAAAAACACTTTATAAGCAGCCTTAGCCTCACCAATTCAATATCCCACTGCACAGGCCAAAGCCCAAAAGACTTGATTGTCGACTCCAGCGGCGGCGAGAGGCTCAAACGGCCAGAAGCAACAAGTGAAGATCGACTACTGAAGGTGAAGAAGAGAAACTGAAAGTTGTTGAAAGAAAATGGTTCGGGAATGTTTTTTTTTTTTTTAGCATTTTCAAAAAATATAATTCACTGGTAAATAAATGGGATTAAAAATGACATCGGTGATCGAGTCTTTTGGGCTTTGGCCTGTGCAGTGGGAAATCAGCAGAGGGAAGTGTGAGGTGCTGATAAAGATGTTTTCTAACGTTTCCAGACACTAATGAGTGAACCAGGCAGAGCGTTTGGTTTGTTAGACTCGTGGCTGTTGTCAGATGGGTTAAAGTGGAGTTAAGCTTCTTCAGTCTGAAGCAAATTGGTGTTTTACGTGGAAGTTCAGAACTTGCCCCCATCACTACACTAGTTCAGAACTTGCCCCCATCACTACACTAGTTCAGAACTTGCCCCCATCACTACACTAGTTCAGAACTTGCCCCCATCACTACACTAGTTCAGAACTTGCCCCATCACTACACTAGTTCAGAACTTGCCCCCATCACTACACTAGTTTGTTGCCTTGACAGACTCACACACAGTGAGATCTCCACTGAGGAAACACTGATCTGTGCAGTTTTTTTGGCTTCTGCCAGAATTCACCACCTCTAGAAACGACTTTAGCTTCAAATGTGCCGGAGTTCAGCTTTAATTCGCCAGAGTGAAACTGAGAAAAATGACTTTGAAGTTTTTGTTTTTGTCCAAAAGTAGAATAGGTTGGGGGCTCCCAAAATGTGACACCTAGTATTTCTCCATTACAGCAACTAGTCGTCAGATTTTGGGAGCTTTAGCTATTATACTTTGGACAAAACAAAAACAAAAACTTTGAAGTCATTTTTTCTCAGTTTCACATATGGTGAGTTAAGGTCTTTTGCCTTTGTCGGACAGTATTTATATTTTTGTTGAACAATAAAAACTAAACTGAATGAAATGGATGGAGAGACTAGATCCAATTTCTACTTTCCAACCCCAGAGCCCCAAACCAGACCATGAACAAACCATGTCCGAGGAGCACGACTACAACTGTTATGGATTTAGTCAACTAAATTATCATTTCAGTCAGTCAAGTTAAACTAAACTAGACTCAAACCAAACAGAACTGAACTGAACTAAATCTGGACTGAAACTACACATGATGTGAGTGAAAATGTCAAATCGAGCTGTGGTCAGGAGCAGCGGTGTGTGTACTGTAGGTCAGTAAAACTTCACCGGATCATCCTCAACACACGTCACTCTAGAACCTTCACACGCATCAGCACATCAGCACATGCTCACAAACACGGGCCCTGCTTACATCTCGAGATTTGGAGGTTTTAGACGCAGACTTGGAGACGGGTGGAGCTCCTTCTTTCAGACTGGTCGGCCCCACTTTGGAGACGGCGTCACCTTCGAACCTGCAGCACACGTCAGAAATAAGTTAAAAACGGCAAGATATCACCTCATCATACGGAAATATAGTGTACAGTTACTTTTACTTTTTGAAACTAAACTGAAATGTTCAGGCAAGTTCATTTAAAACTAAAGAAAATACTCCTCAAGGGCCTGTACCCGATTTTTTCTTCTGCCCTAGTACAGTTATAATAAGTTATAATAAGCAGCTCTTGAGGCCAAAATAAGTCTGCTGCATGTGTCTGCGTCTTTACTGTACGATAATCAGGAAGTGCGAGTTAGCATGCTAGTTGTTGCCTGCGTTACCCTCAGAGCAAACCTCCGCACTGGCCTCTGGGGTGAAAAAAACGCTTATTCCCGGTGAATAATGTAGGTGCTCAGAGTAACTTTGAACAGTTTCAAATGAACTATTTCTGTTTTTCAGGTTTTACAGACGGTTAAAATCAGGCACTGCACATTTAATTCAACGTCCCAAATAGCTCCTCCGCGAGCTATGTGGGTCACTTTGGTCCACAGAGGATAAAAGATGGAAAAGCACACTCACTTTGTAAAGGTGACCTTGTCTTTGGGCGAAAAGAAGATGTTGCTGCTCTTGTCACTGAGGCTGACGGTGGTGCCCTGCTGGACCGGCGGCTTCTTGGGCACGTTTTTACCTCTGAAACCTCCCTCCCTGGACTCCAGCTTGAGCTTGGGGACCCATCCTTCGGGGGTCCCTTTGCTGTCCTTGTGCCTGGGGCTGGAGCCTCTCTGTGGGGGTAGCTGTGGCTGCGGGGCGACTCCCTGGATGTCTACAGCGGGGGGAGAGTGCACTGAGGGGGGAGTGGAGTCAGACTCGGTGCGGGCTCGGGGGACAGGACCACTGGATTTCTCGATGTACAGTGAGTTGGGCCTGCTGGGTCTCCGGGCCCCTGCGGTGTCTGGGCCTGCCTGTCTGCTCTGCTGGATCTTCTGGAGGGCTTCTTCTTTCTGCTTCTCCAACATGTCCTTCCCAGACTGAGCGAAGAACTGCCTCTGACGCTCCAGCACCTCCTTCTGCTTCCTGATCTGCTCCATCATCTCCTTTTCGTTCTGCTGCTGCTGGTTCCTCTGCCTCTCCTCTTTCTCCATGTTTAGCTTCAGCAGTTTGTCGATGATGGCCTGGTCTGTGTGGGGGGCATTATGGGGAGAGGGCGTCAGCTCTCCGGTCTGAGCTGCAGTGTCCCGCAGCTCCACTGAGGGACGGACCATGTCTGTGAGCTCCTCAGTTAGCGGAGACTCTTTTTGCATGCTAATGACCACTACCACCGGTCTGCGGCTGGACTCCCGCCTTTCTTTGAGAGGTTTGGCAGGAGCGGTGCCGGCGGTGGTGGTGGTAGATGTTTGTGTGTGCGGTTGAGGCTCAGTCACAGCTTGCTGTGTAGCGCTACCTTCAGGGACGTAAAATGTTGGGAGGTAGTTTTCCATTTTGGGCGGATGTGAAGGAGGAGTGGGTTCTGTCTCTGAAGCTTTATCGTCTGAGGTGGGTCTGTCCGGCTTTGGGCTGGTGGACACAGTCTCTACACTGGGCTCTGGTTCCTGTGAGACAGAATGCACAGGAGAGCACAGATCTTCAGTGTCTGTGATTTCTGCCACAGCTTTCGGGGGCACCTCCTCCATACTGAGCAGCTCAAAGCTTCCCTTGGAGCTCTGGCTGTCGGGGGTGCCCTGAGGAGAGCGCAGAGGAGGAGAGGCGGACGGGACGAACTCCAGGGACCAGCGGCGCTCTTCAGATGGGGACGAGGGCCCTCCGGTGGTGGCCCGCACTTTGAGCAGCTCCAGACTGAACTTGGCCTGCTCCAGCTCCCTCATCCTGCGGCTCTCCCTCTTGGCTCGAGTGGTCTTCTGGCTGGGCTCGTCCACAGTTCGCGCCCTCTCCCTCAGCACAGACGCCACTGACGCCTCTGCTTCTTCACACTGGAGCTTGGGCACTTTAGCCGTCTCCTCCTGCTGTTTGATGGAGGCCTCCCACGTGCTGAGGTCCAGACCTGGGATGGTCTCAGGCGTCCCGTCGTCCTCTGGAGAAACCCTCACTTCTCCATTCTGTAGCTCACGGAGCCTCTCCTCCTCTCGTTCCTTTAGCCTCTGCGACTTTAGGCTTTGGAATCTGAAAAATACAAAAGAACAACAGCACGTTCTATTACAAGTCCAGTGAAACGTGTACTAACAGGTTCCTTCTTGGTTAAATAAAGGGGA
This sequence comes from Odontamblyopus rebecca, assembly GCA_030686955.1. Classification (NCBI taxonomy): domain Eukaryota; kingdom Metazoa; phylum Chordata; class Actinopteri; order Gobiiformes; family Gobiidae; genus Odontamblyopus; species Odontamblyopus rebecca. The sequence continues at coordinate 811,873 of CM060655.1, read as the reverse complement.
AAAACAGAACCATCTCTACAGCTCTATCAGTGACCAGGGATGGGCCGATAATGGTATTTGCAGATATTTGCATAACCTACAGCCACATAATGCTCTTCCATTTCCATTTGGATTCTTGGGTCTGTTCCAAAAAGATGAACACAAAAATATGGGCACTGATTACCAACTGTCAAATACTGCTGATATTCTCATTTTTTATATTGAAACTTTGCAACTGATCATTAATATTCCCTGGGGTCTGATGCTTTTTACAATCTGAGCTTTCCCCATTAAGAACTGACTGAGCTATCCGTGTATCCCTGTATCCCTGTATCTGTGTATCCCTGTATCCGTGTATCCCTGTATCCCTGTATCCGTGTATCCCTGTATCCGTGTATCCGTGTATCCGTGTATCCGTGTATCCCTGTATCCGTGTATCCCTGTATCCGTGTATCCGTGTATCCGTGTATCCGTGTATCCGTGTATCCGTGTATCCCTGTATCCCTGTATCCGTGTATCCCTGTATCCGTGTATCCGTGTACCTTCTCCTTGCGAGGAGCCCCCTGCACAGAGCCTGGAGCTGCAGCACGGAGCTGCAGAGCTGGAGGTGGCTCCGTCGGGCCCTGTGCGTCCTCCAGGCCGTCTGTATGACCAGGGCGGCCGAGCAGCGCCTCTGCAGCCACAGCCTCCAGGCCCTCTGCAGCACCAGCACCGACTCCCTCCACAGCTTCAGCCTCTGCCGGGCACGACAGCCCCTCCAGTGGGCCTGGAGGGACACTGCAGCGCTCTCATACGCAGCCAGGTCCAAGGCCTCTTCATCCTCCTCCTCCTCCTCCTCGGGCCGGTACGCTCGCCACCATTTCTGAGACAGGAGAACACAAACAGCAGTTGGTTCACTGTTAATCTTTTGTTAAATAATGTTGGTCCATGAATGACAAGCCAAAATAAAAGTGGAGTTTTTGGAGAACAGTGAAATATAATCCTCCAGTTTTTCTCCAAGTGATAGAATGGATTATTATTTTTAAACAAATTCACACTTTACAGGGTCCACCGGCTCTTTGTTAGGCGTATTATTGCTTTTTTATTATTAAGACAATAAAATATAACATCTAACAAAATACAATAATAAGCATCAAAATAAAACACTAAATCTTAAAACAAAACCTACAACAAACATATAACAAAACTCCCCATGCCTAAGCCATTCTGTGCTCCCCTACACACACACACACACACACACACACACACACACACACACACACACACACACACACACACACACACACACACACACACACACTCACACACACACACACACACTCACACACACACACACACACACACACACACACACACACACACACACACACACACACACACACACACACACACACACACACACAGACACACACACACACACACACACACACACTCACACACACACACACACTTAATTAAATAAAACAAAAGTTATGTGGTAGTGCAGCATAATTTAATTTCCCTTTCTCTTAAATAGCAATTTATTGTATTGTATTTATAGTTTTATAATCCTTATCTTTATAGATCTTTATAGAGTTTGTCTATTTTTAAGTAATTCTGTGCTTCTGTTGCTGCTGCTGTTTTTCTTGCTGTTCTCTTAACTGTGCGTTGCAACACTGAAATTTCCCCATTGTGGGACAAATAAAGGATATCTTATCTTTTTTAAATTATATTATTGCTTTATAAATCAGAGAACGTGCACACTACCCTTTTTTTTGTGTGTCTGTGCTTAAATGTTGTTTCCTCATCACAAACAGACCCAGAGTTGTGTTTTGTTTCATTCACACGTTTAACACACAAACCTGCAGATTTAGGCCAAGTTCTGCTCTCAGACCAAAAAAGCAACTGAACACATGTTTGAGTAACCCTGCCATACTGTTCCACCTTGTGATGTCATCAGGTTGCAGAGGAAGAGCTCTGCTGCGCTTTAAAACTCCACACACTGTCACTAGAATCATTTCAATAACAGGCAAAACAATGAAGGCAGAGCTCATGTCTGAGCCTCTCTGAACCTCTTCGTTTCTCTGTAGATTCAACTGAACAAAAGGTAAAACAAGAATATTTTTAGAAAGGGCAACAATTTATAGATATTCTAGGTTTTTTTTTATAAAGCAGTTCAATTTAGGCTACAAATATCTGTTAACTTGACTGAATTTGATTAAACTTCATGACATCACAAGGTGGAACAGAGCATTTAGAGCTCTGGAGCCCAATAACACAGGGTTACTCAAACATGAACATAATAAAGCGAAACACACCTGTGGGTTTGGTTATGATGATGTAACAACACTCTAACAGTGCTAAACCCTCAGCCGAGTCAGCTCTGCGTAACAGAGGAGCTTTAGACTCTCTGACCTGTATACAGACAGCGGCCTCTCTCATCCTGCAGAAGTGTCTCCTCTCCAGGTGAGCTCGGAAGCGCCGCTGCAGGCTGACGATGAGCCGGAGCACCTCACTGTGGAGCAGGGCCTGGAGCTTCTGCTTGTCAGCCTCACGGAAGAACACCTGAGGGGAGAGGAGGACGTGAGGGCCTGGGCATGAGCACCGGACTGCGCCTCCACACTACACACTGGGTCATATCTACAGGGCACAGGCCTTCAAGAATGTGAGCTATGGTCCTCTAATGATATAAACACCAGCGCAGACCACAGTGTGACTCATACCAAGTGCTTTCATTAAAGAGCTCACGGAGGAGGTGGGTCATGTTGATGTCATTTTAAAAGGCGCTGGTCTTATTAACACAACTGCAAAACACAACTCGCTCTAAACAGTTTGCAGTGGTCAAAGAAAAGAGTTTAAAAGGCTGTTTCACAACTTTGTCATCAACATTACACTGTTAAAAATCACTAAATGGTTTGAGGACATGAACGTACCATAGTCTTTCCCACTTGGTATCCGTCCTTGGACAGGCTCAGGTGCTGCAGACACTGCTGGAGACACTCTTTGGAGGCTCTGGTTCCTTCAGGCAGCAGGACACGGAAATGTTGCACAAAGTCCTACAAGAGAAAACCTCAGTGTGAACAACGGCACTGATGCAAAGTGCTGCAGACACGTCTCTGGTGGATGTTGATCTGATCTCATATTGTAGCTGAACAGGTTTGTCCCTCTGGGTCCTTCTGCTGACTGAAAACTGAACATGTTACAATTTCCTCTTTTTAGTGACGAAACATCATGTTAAAAGGATCAGTTGGATCTTCTGAATTTTATTATAAAACCGGTTTGGGGACTAAAAGGGAGTTCATATTTTCACACCAATATGAAGTGGTCCCTGTGATACAGTGTGAGGTTAAACCTGCACTTTTGAAAGGCGTCTGCCTTTTGTTTGATGAATAAGGAACAAAAACAGAGCTGCAAACAGAGCTGTGAAGTTTGTTGGACCCGTTAGTGACATCAGAGCTCCAGCTTTGCTCTGCTGCAGTGTCGTGTTACAGACTGTGCTGAGGCTGTTTGCATGTTCTTATTCTCCTGCTGTTGTTGAACTCTGTGCTGCACTATAACTTCAGCATTAAGGGAAATATAAAGGTTGATCTTATCTTACTGAGCCTCAGAATAGCAGCAGACACCACATATTAGTGTGTCAATAAAACTGAGACTTGTAAAAAGATGTTCGTCTCAGAGCATGTGGCTAATTATGCAGCGCAAAAAAAGAGTCAGACAGGAAATCTGAACCATTTCTTCTTGCAATAAGCAGCTCACTGTATATACACGTAAAAACCCTGCAATTTCTCTGATCTGGCCAAGATTTTCACATTTCTATCAGGTTATTCATCTTGTTTTCAGATCGATTATCGACTAGTTCACTTCATTCTAGTCTAGAGGTCGTTTAATGCAAAAGAACTTGTCAAGTAAAATGATCTTGCTGCAGATCATTTCACTACATTTAAGTCATTTTCTGATAGATTTAAGTGTTTATATGTTAAATTTTAGCTGATGTTGCCGTGTACCTTTCTAAAAGGAGGAGTGTCCTCTGGTGAAATACTCTTTTTATTTATGTACTTTTTAACATGTCAGTGACATCCACCCACATCTCCCTGTTCACTGCCTTAGCTTCAAATATTTATTCATTCTAACATGAATTGGCAAAAAACAGAATTTCAAACTCAAAAACTGGGACACTCGGTTTGTGGTGGTTGGTAATTATAACATTGTGAAACAAGCGCCGTAATTACGGAAAACTGTTCTGCACTCGGCCCATTTATGACCAACATGTGACTCAGTACAGTCACATTTTCTTTGTGTTTTGGTCATTTTCAAGCAGCTTTTCTGTATTTGACCTAAACAAATGACAATCTCTGCCTCTCTTTACTTTTAGCAGAAATCAGACTGAGCAAACGGAGGGACACCTGGGATGTTTCTTCTATAAAACTGGGACAAATCATTGGTTTTGGAGACATTTTCTGGGACAGGGGACACAGGGCTCAAAACTGGGACTGTCCCGGGTAAACAGGGACGTCTGGTCACACTGGGCGGTAAGAACTAGAGGTGTAATGATCCAAGTCTCACGATATGATATTGTCAGGGTCTGAACCTCACGATACGATATTTATTGTGATATTGTGGGAAAGCTCAGGATATTACGATATTCTACAGAATAACAAGACTGACTCTAAAATGCTTTGACTATTCATTTATTGTCATTAGGGATTATTGTCATAATCTCTCTGTACGATATTTTCACCATAAACATCTCACTGGACCAGATTTATTACAATATAAAACTGTGAATCTGCTCCTTTTTCCTCTAAAAATGCTTCACAGACTTAATCCAAAGAATGAAGATGTAAAAGTGCTTAGAACAGTTATTTCTTCATGTCGTCTGCACTGAAACGGAGCAAAGGATCATGGTCTATGTAGTTCCCTCTGTTTTTTAGCTCTTTCTGCATCAGAACTGTTCATTTAAGCAAAGAGACTTGGGATTCGATATATTGTGAAAGTCCAGGATATTATTGTGAGACCTTTGACGATATCACCAGATTTCATTTATTGTTATAAGACACAAAGGCATCAGAGGAGCTCATTTCTCTTGCCTGTCTTCATCACAGTCTTTAGCGTCTCAGAGCCTTTAGTCCATGTTTAGTCGGGATATTTGAGATGCTTTTTGGACAGCACATCGCTTTAGGTACGAGGTAGGGCCCCTGCTGTCCATATCTACCACTTCTACCCGAACACAAACAGCAGTCCTCCCACATCTGAAGCTCCTGAGCTCCGGGCTGCAGGGGGCGGACTGGGAAACCACACTCTGTTTATGCTATTACAGTGAGGGGAGAGTTCTGGGGAGACGGACAATGCAGCGGCTCTGTTCTGAGGAGACGGGGCTCCTCAGCAGGGGTCCCGCACGCTGACCCCATCCCACAGACATGTCTCATCACTGGGGAGAGCTGACCTAAGCAGCCCAAGCACCAGTTCTGGTAAGAGCAGATGTGTGGGCGGCTCATCTACTCAGGAAATCATGACCACAGACACAAAGATATTAGCCCAAAAAAACCAATAACCACATATGACTATTTTAAAGATGAGGTGTTTTACTTCTTTGTGTATTCAAAGCTAAACCATCACATTTTACCCATTATTGTATTGAGTTTTGAGGAAGTGGAGGCTAAAATACCTAAACATGCATGAATGACAGATGTTTATAATGGGGAAACATTATAACATGAGAAGAAATAGAAACAGAAAGTGTCTAATGAGCCGTCTAAGCTGTCGTCTGTACCACAAGTAGAATATGTGATTGTGTGTAGATTAAGGTGATTTTGTAAAATTCTGAGGTTGCACAAGACAGATAAAGTTTCTAGAAGTTGCCGTCTCATCTTCCTGTTGTGTCATTTTGCTGCTCATTTGTTATTATATGTATTTCCCTTTACTGACAGCCAATAAACAGTGTTTTTGGCAGTTTGATGCATTTATGAAGCTGGTTTGTTATTTTTTAACTAGTTATAAAACAATTTTGTCCATATGGTACAGATACATGTGTTTTGTACAGATATTTTGTTTTTTGTGTATTGTTATATTGAGGTAAAAATACTAATCAATAGTTGAGTTCAATCATTAGTATATTTTATGTACCATATTTTCAGACTATAAGTCGCAATTTTTTTCATGGTTTGGGTCCTGAGACTTATATGTAAAATATATAATTCACAAAAAACAAAGATGAGAAGCAGTTTCTCAAGTTCCAGTTGTGCAGGAACATGGAAAAATGTGGCCTGTTGATCTCTGTGCCTTTACCTTTTTATTTAAATACATTTAGTTACTCTGTGTTTTGCAGTAAACATGTGCAGCGCTCACAGGCTGCAGCTGCACATCATTAAATAAAGGAGTGATCTTTGCGTTGTGCAACCTCTAAATATTGTTTGATTTCGCTGAATTTTTTATGTAAACATTAAAAATAGTCATTTCCTACTGCCGGTTCAAATCTAGAGAGAAGAGAAGCCGCCCTAGTGTAGATACAGTGTCATTTACTTCTGGATAGTTAAACGTAGTTAAACTGTGAACATGAGTTAAACCATGCAGGCCCCCTGTACCTTGTAGCTGTACTTGGAGTGGTACCCGGACTGGCGTATCCTGACGGTCTCCAGCATGCCCGTGTACCGCAGCTGCCTCAGGACCAGGTTATCGTTAAAGCGGAGGGGGAGCTGGGCGAGGAGGAGCAGGAGGAGCAGGAGGAGCAGGAGGAGGCAGGTGGCACATGTTCAGGAGACCCAGGAATGATCAACAGCTTTAGAAATGATTCAACATCAAGAGAGAGAAAAATGCTTTGAACAAACCTTCTCAGCGTTGGAGCGGATGCACTTGACAAAATAAGGCTCAGACTGACCCAGAGTCTCCATCAGCTTATTGAGGGAGGCCTGTGGAGGAAACGAGGAGAAACATCAGCAACTCACAACGGTTTGTCTCATACAGGAACAACTTCCCCATTAATAATGAGTCATTCTCACAGAAACTCCTGCATGTGCACACAGAACATTCACTACCATCTAATTACTCTGATAATGTTCTTCTAGAAGGACAAAGTAACCAACAGTCTACTGCATGTCGTCAAAGCAGAGAAACCTTCAGGTTTGTGGGCACATGCTCTGCCCCTGAGCCACTGTCACTATTACTATAAAAAGTGAATAAGGCCATTGAGCAAAACACTGTGGTTCAAAGTCTCTGAGCTGTGTGGAGCTGTGTGGAGCTGTGTGGAGCTGTGTGGAGCTGTGTGGAGCTGTGTGGAGCTGTGTGGAGCTGTGTGGAGCTGTGTGGAGCTGTGTGGAGCAGAGTGGAGCAGAGTGGAGCTGTGTGGAGCTGTGTGGAGCTGTGTGGAGCAGTGTGGAGCAGAGTGGAGCAGAGTGGAGCAGAGTGGAGCTGTGTGGAGCTGTGTGGAGCAGTGTGGAGCTGTGTGGAGCTGTGTGGAGCTGTGTGGAGCTGTGTGGAGCTGTGTGGAGCAGTGTGGAGCTGTGTGGAGCAGAGTGGAGCAGTGTGGAGCAATGTGGAGCTGTGTGGAGCAGTGTGGGATAAACATGTGCTGGTGTGTGCAGTGGTGCAGCAGGAGGAATCCAGGCTCCTCCCTCTCAGAGATTAAAGCCATCAGTGAAGCACAGGATGTGGGAAGTGAAGTCATCCACACTGGGGCCCAGCTGAGGCCCTGCCAGAGGGGCCCCCACACTCATCCACACCTCCAGCACCACATCACAGCCATGAGAATGCAGGGCTCACTTTGGGCGTGCTTCAGTTTGCACGGCCAGAGGATTTAAAACATTCATATTGTCTTCATGTCTTTGTAGCTCTATAACGTCAAACACAGACTTCAAAACAACTGCACCGTGAACTGTCCTTTGTGCCTCATATAGAAACTGTTGTATGAACCAAACCACTTCTGTAGCTGAGCAGAGCACAGTAACATCTGCTCACAACTCCAGGGCTCAATTCAGTAAAATACCACAAAACCAATAACAACATGAAAATCATCAAAGCAGAATTACAAGCGGACTTCTCTGAGCCGTGAGACATGACTTCACTCATGTCCTACTTTCGGGCTGTTTTTGGAGCACCGCAATAAATGAACCAGCGATTTTCTGGAAGGACATGACTGCATCCGCTCTTATGTAAGGCTTATTATACTTTAAGTCAAAACGAGGACATACGGACAGAGCGACCAGATCTTCAAAATATAAAACTGGGACATCCCCGGTTTGTGGTGCTTAAGTGAGTGATTAAGTAGTGAGTGATTAAGGGGAATCGTTAAGCAATCAGCACTAATGTGAGTCATTTTTAAGCACTTTTTCTGTATTTTACCCAAACAAATGACACTTTATGCCTCTCTTTACTGATGGCAGGTCACAAATTGGTCAAAAATTGGGACATCTGCTCATTCTACATACGCAGTCTTAGAAATACTGTAGTGCTGGTTCAGTCATTTCCTCTCTGTGTGTTTTATCCAGAGAGATGTAGGTCTGTCACAGCTACAGCCAAACATGATCGTCCAATCAGATTTGTTTATTTCAGTGATGCATGTGAGGAGCTCATTGGTCTATTTCAAATCAAATCTCTCATCACAGACTAACAGTGTTTGCAGTCATCGGATTTCTTTCTGACCGTGGTCCCTGTGATTACTCACATCAAACAGAGCGACTTTTTCCCTCGTTATAAACACACACCATCGACCATCTTGACTCACTTCACTCTTTGGCAAAGTTTGGCTCGATCAAAATGGACGGAGCGCATGAGTTTGGGGAAAACAAAGTTCCTATTGGACACTCGTTTTGCTCACGTCATCACACAGCGTGAGTGTGACGTAGGATAAAGCCGCAGAAATGTACGGAAACCTCTATGTCTGCACTTTCAGAGGGGAAAAGGAAGTTTCTGTCTTCCTTGGTATTGTGTACGATACCGTAGGTCTTCGAGGGTTAAGTCCATCGTTTATAGAATGGACTCTCCAGGTTCTAGACCCCGGTTAAGGCTGTTGCAATAACTGCAAAAATGACCACGGTGAATGTTGGGCACCACCTCCGCACATGACCATCGTTCTGCTGTTCTACTCTGAGCTAATTCATGTTCACGTGGCTCTGAGCAAATGGGCTCAAATCCCGGGGCCACAGACAGTATAAAGAATATAAACCCGACCCGACCCCGTGCACATTAAAACTCTCATGTTGCTCCACTGCAGCAGCCGTAGTATCTGCGGAGGCGCCTTGTGAACACACGGTTCTGTTTGAATCAGCCTTCGTTTTGTTATTTCCACTCAAGTGCAGTGTTTAGGACCTGTGTGAAATGAGCCACACACTCACAGGATTTACCGCACACAGAAGCTTCAGTGGAGTTTGGGACTAAAGCTCCTGGATCCTAGAGTGAGCAGCACCTGAGGCTCTGACGTCTCCGTTCATTTGAGGAGCTTTGTCTTTGTGTGTGTGATTCGTGACCTGTGTCGTTCACGCTGGAGCATCGTTTGTCTGGTTTCGGTGCAGAACGATGAAACTCCGGTGTTCACGTGTCGGCTCCGTGCGCACAGGAACCAGGCGCCTTTTTCTGTTTCTGGCTGTGTTCATTTGGTAACACTGCAAATCCAAAAGTCCTGCGCTCTTGTTTGTTCATCAGAGCTACAGAACGAGCTTTAGGCGAGGCTACGATGGACCCGACTCACCCAAACCCGCTTTACCTCCTCCCCAAGTTCTCCGACCCGCTCCAACCCGCCCGGTATCACTGCAGACCAGAATGTTGAGCCGCTAAACCGCCACAGCCTGAGTTCAGATGGAAAGTCTACCTCAGTTTTACCTGAATTTCTTTTATGTTTCTAAAGCACTTTAGTTTTGTGAAGCACTTTATTATTGATAATTGTTCAGTTTTCATTGAGATCAGAGCGTTGAACATGTGTGTGGACGTTCCTTTTCCCTGAAGGCTTATTGCCTGTCATTTAGTATTTTTCCCTGCTGGTCCTTAGTTTAAATAGGTCAGATTTCAGGCATATCACGGAGCCCTAGTCACGATTATCATCAGACATTCCAGAGTTTAGTGCTCATTGATTCTGTATAAATCTGTAATCTTTTCCAGTCCCTTGATATTTCCCCTTCTTTTCCCCTCGGTCAAATGTGTTTGTTTGGACTCGGTGTGCGGTGCCGGCTCTCCTCACCTGGAACTGTGCGCTGATACTGGGCGGTTTCTTCTTCTTGTGGAGGTGGAGCAGGGACTTGGTGATGCGGTCGTGAAGAGTCAAGTTGCTCAAGTACTTCAGGGACTTAACGTTTAGTAAGTGCTGCAGGGGGAGAAGAGCAAAGCAGGTCAGGTTAGGAATCACTTCCATTTAAACCGACTCTTTGCGGTTTCAGATGCTCCCACAGCGTTCTATAAGGCAGTGCTATTTAATACAGAAGAGGAATACTGTTCAAATGCTGATTTCTGCTGCTATTGATACTTTGCAGTGACATCAAACTGGGGAGGAGGGGTCCTGCATGTATGTCTACGGAGGAAACCATGCAAACCTTTTAATATGATCACAAAAAGGTTTAGATTTTACTTGCAGGAAATGATTTACTTAATAACAAAATAATAACACTTGTACAGAGCTTTTCAAGAGACTCAAAGACGCTTTACAGGGACAAAGGCAAACACCAGAAATAAGATCATTAATGAAAGGCGGTTTTAAAGAAATGGAGTTCAGGGCTTTGTTAAACATGAGTCTGAGGTGTTTGGAGTTAGGGACGAGTTACCTGAATAACTTGGGAAAGAAACTGTATTTTCCTGTAGTTTTCCTTTTACTCCAACTTGAGTAATATTTAACTGTACTGTGTAAAACATTCGGCTGCTCTTCCCACTGTGAGGAAGTCTAAAGTGGCAAAAGCTTCATGTTCATGCTTCACATCTGATTTAGACTCAATTTTATGTCTATATAAATTAAAACAGAAGATTTTGTACATTATTTTATGTGTTGTCCTTCCAAATCGCCCACTTTAATGAATAAATCAAATGTTCCTCTTAAGTTACTCTTACATGAGTCACATTTTTCCCAAATACTTTTTTACTCTTGAGGAATTGGACCATTTCTCTGCACTTCTACACTGCAGAAAAGCTCGGCCTAAAGTTAAGATATAAACACTTAAATCGATCAGAAAATGACTTAAAGTCGTGAAATGATCTTGCTGCATTTTCAGATCATTTTACTTGACAAGTTTTCTTAAAATAACTCTAGACTAGAATGAAGTCGTCTCAGAACGAGTAAATAGAGAATAAATCTGAAAACACGATGAATAACCTGGTATAAATCAGAAAATCTTGGCCACATCAGAGAAATGTGCCGCAGTAATATTATTTTACACATTAATCTTACTCGAGTACAATTTTGGCTCCTCTGCCCAACTCTGCCAACTGCAGTTCCTGCCAAATCAACTCTTTCTGGTCACATCGTGTTAAAACGAGCTCAGATTAAAGTCTAACCACACCTCAGACAGATCAGTGCCCACAGTTAGCGCCACAACCCCGGGGAATATCCATGACATCGGTTGCAAAGTATCAGTGCAGTAAGTTCTCAGGTCTGTTCACTCATAAAAAGGATCAGGTTCAGCACTTGTGAATTGCCCTTGTGGATAGCTGAGGGTGAAGTGCGATGTGTGAAAGTGTGTGCAGAGCTCCAGTACCTTGGGCAGAGCCGGTTTGGGTTTGTAGTTTTTATTCCTCCTGCGAATGAAGAGAATAAGTTAGGAGTGACTGGAGCAGAGCGAACAGCTGAGTGTTTTCTGTTCACTTAGCAGTGAGTGGCTTTGATTAAACGCATTGGAACCGCATGTGTCATAAAGCTGCCGGTGGAGCAGAGATGCACTCGACCCTGTGGGGACGTCAGGGTTTCTGTACAGAAGCCCCGGGTCCCACTGCAGGTCTGTGCTGGTCACAGACTGGACCCAGGGCCTGCAGGGGCGGCTGCTGTTTCATACTTTAAACCTCCTGTGTAACACTACTGTCTGATCCATGTTAGGAAGTGTTTCTGATATCCAATATGAACCCTGTACTTTTACTCCAAAAGAAAGCAGTTCGGATTGTCAATCAGGCAGAATATTCTGCATCCACTGACCCACTTTATCAAACTGAAAACATTCAGACTAAAGGATCTGAGTTTAACACAGCAGTTGTTATGTATAAGGCACAGAACCACATCCAGGAGTCGATATGATCTGAGGGGAACTGGGACCTTCCAAAAACTATGGCAAGAACTACAAAAAAAAGTCTGTGCATCTCAGTTCTAGGGGTTAATTTATGGAACTGTCTGGATGATGATTTAAAAAGCTGCACATCAATTAAAGTATTCAACAAAATGAAGACATTAAAAATTCTAGAAAAATATAGAGCAATAATATAAGAGGATAAACTTCGTCTACTACGGAATATAAATAATGTAATAAGAAAAATAACATATTAATAATAATAATAATATGTTGATGATTAGTAATAACACCTATGATCATGATAATAAGGACGACTAATAATCATTATATATATATATATATATATATATATATATATATATATATATATATATATATATATATATATATATATATATATAATATAAACCTATAAACTAGAGGTAACTGCAAAAAATAATATAAAAATAATTGTATTTCTTCTGCATTGTGAAATTATTTGAAATTGTTGTTTTCTCTTGTTTTTTATATTGATCTTTGTGGAATTAGGTATAAAAATCTTCAGCCGACGCCTTTCAGTCACAATGAACAAATCCTGCGTATGTGACTGTGATCATGTTTTATTTATTTTGTGCGTCTGAATAAAACTAATGAACCAAAAAACTCAATGAGGGAACAACATTATAACAGTTCAGAGCTCACAGTCATTTAGCAGAATATAAGGTCTTTAATACAGGCAGAAGTGGTACTGGTGCTTCCCTACTGTAGATGTGATTCATTTTTATTTTAAGAAAGTAAAACGCAGAATAAATCGTAGCTCGGATCTCATTTGGATCTGAATTATTGCTCGCACAGCGGAGGGCGGCTGCCAGGCCAAATCCTTCAGGTCCGGAGGGAGTTCTTTATACCTGAAAACAGTTTCTAAAAGCTCAACATCTGATTTTTCTGGTTTCAAAAGTCTATTTCTCATGATTTATTTTCTTTTAACCAGCTCTGTCATCATTAGTTACAGTACTGTGCAAAAGTTTTGGGCAGGTGTGGGAAAAATGCTGCAAACTATGAACTATGAACAGGTTTGTGGTGGAAACCTCTGCCCCCACTGCACTGCCAGTGTTTTATTAAGTTTAGATTTACATTTTCATTTAGACCCCGTAGTTTAATTAATTACACTTGTGTTTTTTTCTTATTTCGGTTTGAATCACCCGGACGGACCAGACCATCGCTGAGCCAAGACCAGACCTGGGCTGGTCGCTGTTCCAAACATGTAGAAGAACTAAGCTCAGATGTTGTGTGGATGGAGCTTCCTCACATCCTTCTGTCTCTTCAGGGAATCAGACTCACTCCATGATGCTGAGGTCAGGGCCTGTGGGGCCAGACCAGCACCAACACAACTTCTGCTGCTTTTTTACACTGAAGACAGTTCTGAAGGACTTTGGTGCATTCTTTTGTTCGCTCACTTTGCATTTTGTAAACTGATAAAAACAATCATTTATATTTTTGAAAGCTTCTTTGTTTACAGCATTTTTCACACCTGCCTAAACTTTTGCACAGTTCTGTAGATTAACAGTGACCTGATGTCAGATCTGGAGTAAACCTGAGGGGTCATGATACTGACATGAGGATGTCGTGGGCTCTCTCCAGGAGTTTGCTGCTGGTGGAGTTGACGAAGATCTCGTCTTCTGCGGTGGAGCTGCCCGATGACAGACGGCTCTGACGCGCCACACGACCGTTCCACCCCACGGCTGGAGAGCCTCTGTGGGGAGAGTGGAAATGTTAGTGACGTGTGTTTATCTGTACAACTCCTCTGTGTCTGAGCCATGACTGTACTGGGAGAACTGGAACTGTTCTCACCATTTTTCTACTGTTTATTTTATATATATCAGAACAGTATAATTTAAATGTGCACCATGACTTAAGTCTGTAAAGTTAATTAAGTCCTAATGAAAGACGAACAGGAAGTGAAAAAGGAATAACTTTTTACATTTGGAGAAGAGGTGGGATTTTTTCGGGCCTGTAAACAAATTTGCTCGTCCTTGTTTAAATTTTCTTTCCTTTTGTTTCTTGTATTTGGAGTCTGCAGGTCTGTACTTATTGCACTATGCTCAAAATAAACCAACCATAATAATATATATAGTATTTATATTCATACTGTATTATCCACTCTTATCCATTCTGTACAGCAGTGAGACCCGGATTTACTTCACTGTTATTTTCTTATCTTATCACCAGAGCAGTTCCATTCTCTTTGTACATTTTGCACATATACTCACTTACTTTATATTATAATTTTTATTATTATTTCTATTTGTATTATTATAGTTTATCTTGATTTCATGCACACTTTTTTCCTTTTTTGCACTAAACTGTCCTGGAGCCACTGCGACATCAGTAAAGTCCTGACTTATCTTATCTTATCTTAACCCTCGTGACTATCGCCTCTTTTTCTCACACAGGGACATAGAGGATAAAGTTGCAGATGCTGCTTCATGACTACAGCACAAGTGCACCACAGGAGCCATTTTGTACAGAGCAACTCTCACCCACAGGAGCAGTGAAGGGCGTGAGCTTAAACCTACAGCCGTCCCCTCTGCGTGCACGTTCTACACTACTGCCCCGTCCCCTCTGCGTGCACGTTCTACACTACTGCCCCGTCCCCTCTGCGTGCACGTTCTACACTACTGCCCCGTCCCCTCTGCGTGCACGTTCTACACTACTGCCCCGTCCCCTCTGCGTGCACGTTCTACACTACTGCCCCGTCCCCTCTGTGCACGTTCTACACCACTGCCCCGTCCCCTCTGCGTGCACGTTCTACACTACTGCCCCGTCCCCTCTGCGTGCACGTTCTACACTACTGCCCCGTCCCCTCTGCGTGCACGTTCTACACTACTGCCCCGTCCCCTCTGCGTGCACGTTCTACACCACTGCCCCGTCCCCTCTGCGTGCACGTTCTACACTACTGCCCCGTCCCCTCTGTGTGCACGTTCTACACTACTGCCCCATCCCCTCTGTGCACGTTCTACACTACTGCCCCGTCCCCTCTGCGTGCACGTTCTACACTACTGCCCCGTCCCCTCTGTGCACGTTCTACACTACTGCCCCGTCCCCTCTGTGCACGTTCTACACTACTGCCCCGTCCCCTCTGTGCACGTTCTACACTACTGCCCCGTCCCCTCTGTGCACGTTCTACACTACTGCCCCGTCCCCTCTGTGCACGTTCTACACTACTGCCCCGTCCCCTCTGTGCACGTTCTACACTACTGCCCCGTCCCCTCTGTGCACGTTCTACTGCAGGCTTCACAGTTACAGTTATATAACCTCACACTGAGCACATGACACTGTAACTCTCGGAGCAGCAGGGGACAGACTGAGGACAGTCATATATTAAGAAATGGGTGTTTTTAGTTTTGGAACAGTCGCATTTTAAGCAGACGAAGGCGACATGACGAATTAAAAAGGTTCTTGTCTTGTTTTGGTGTTTATCAGTTGCCAAACTCGGATGTGGTGGGGTCAGATTTACAGACGTCCCCGTGTAAAACAAACCCTGCGTGAATAAGTCACTTTTTTGGCTCTGCAGCTTCAGCTTTAACACATTTGTTAAGTGTAGAAACTCGACAAGTTATAATGAATGACCACAGTGTAAAAGTATCACTATATACACCTCACGGGACGATATTTATTGTGATATCGTGGGAAAGTTCACGATATTCCGATATTCTACAGAATAACAGACTGACTCTAAAATGCTTTGAGTCATTTGGTGCAACATTTATTGTCATTAGAGACAGAACGAAATCCAAATCTCTCTGTTCGATATTTTCACCATAAACATCTCACTGGACCAGATTTATTACAATATAAAACTGTGAATCTGCTCCTTTTTCCTCTAAAAATGCTTCACAGACTTAATCCAAAGAATGAAGATGTAAAAGTGCTTAGAACAGTTATTTCTTCATGTTTCTGCACTGAAACGGAGCAAAGGATCATGGTCTATGTAGTTCCCTCTGTGTTTTAGCTATTTCTGCATCAGAACTGTTCATTTAAGCAAAGAGACTTGGGATTCGATATATTGTGACGCTCCACGATATTATTGTGAGACCTTTGACGATACGATATCACCAGATTTGGGTTATTGTTACATTCTTCCTACACAGCACTGAGGTTGTTGGTTCTAATCCCTGGATAAAATGGGACCATTCGATGCAAATATATTTTTTTTGCCTAAATAATCCAGTAAGACTCCCCATGTGTTAGTATCTGCTCAGGGGGTTGGACTGGGCTCTGTTGCTCTGCTCAGCACAGTCTGTATGTGTGTCTGTGCAGGACTGTTTATCTGTATACGCTCCCGCCCCATAAACCACAGCTCCGTCTGCTCCTCTGCGCCCCGCCGAGCCCGGACAGTTAGCACTCCCCAGACGCTCTCCGACGCATAGCTCTGCCTTTACATCACGGGGAAGCAGCTGCTCTCCTCTGCGGGGATGAGGAGCACGGAGCCGAGCGCGAACAAAAACCTTCTTGTACCAGGGCTCCACATTTTGGAAACGCCATCATTTCCTCCACAAACAACTTATTCTGCATGAAAACTGCTCAGCCTGTACTTTAGATTTGTACAGACAACTTCTGAAATGTGTCTTTTTGTCACTTTTTCCTGGACGAGTTTAAAAACTGCAAATCTTGTCGCGTTGTCGGGTCTGGGAACCATTTGTTCTTTTGAATTTCAATTAAGAACGAAAAAAAATAAAATGGGAAGATTTTATTTTGAATGAATGAATAAATGTATTTTGGTTGTTCATTCATGAAAAAATAACATTTACAAATACATTTCCTCTGTGTTGGTCACAACCAAAAAGGATCAGGCTGAACAACTCAAACATGACAATATTCCACCTTCTTCTTCTTATTCCATCGTTTTACTCTTTACCACAGTGTGGATATGTTAATTATTTCATATTTTAACATCTTTTTAAACTGTGTTAGAACTGATCAGCTTAAACCGACGGTGGAGCTCGTGCCAGAGTTTAGCTCCTGAAACACGTCTTTGTCTGACTTTAGTTCTGACTTTACTTGAGTCAAACTCTTATGTTGGACCAACAATTTCATCATTTAAATAAAGATTGTTTTCCTACAGGAGGATCATTATTCACAGCACCATACACAATTTCCACCATTTTAAACTTAACTATGTCTGCAAATTTCACTATATTAGATTTGATGTAAAGTTCATTGGCTGAATCGCTGAATCCAGATTTATTAATGATTCGTACGACTCTTTTTAGTAATTTAATTATTGGATCTAAATATGTTTTGCTCGTGTTTCCATTGTATTATTCCGTTTTAGTGTCAGACAAAACAACAGATTTCAACCTCTATTTCCCATATTTAATTTAAAGTTTATTTCACAAAACCAAAAAACATCTATTTCAGTTCAGTTCAGATTTTATTTTTCTGGTTTATTTCTGCTGCTGGACTTAGCTGAAAAATCGTTGTAGTTTTGTGGACAAACATGTCGTCTTCTTTTATAGCGGCACATTTACTTTTGTGTCTTACAAAATAATTGTTGAACTCCATGAGGAAAAACAGGAAGCAGCGAAAAACTGCTTTGTTCAGTTGTTCAGTTCAGGCACGAAGCAGCAGAACTTCCGGGGCAAATAAACCAGAGGGAATAAAATATCAAAATTGAAATATACACAGAGACTGTATTTTTTTATAGTGTTACATGAAATAGACTTAAAATTAAATATTGGAAATAGAGGTCGAAATCTGTTTTTTCGTTTGACACTAAAACAGAGAAATGAAATAAACTGTTTTCCCATTTTATTGTTTTTCGTTCTTTATTGTCACGAAATTTCAAACTCTATTTCAACTCTAAGGAATAGACTCGATACTCGATACAATACTGTGATACTCTGATGATGTGGTCGTGTGTAATCCTCAGTAGTCCATGGTACCGTATTTTTTGGGGGGAAATGTATTTTATAAAATCAGAGACCAGGAACAGACATTTCCTCTTAAAGGTGAGTTATAGAAACACCAACAGACCAGAGCAGAACAGGCTGAACATGTGTCGGGTTTGTTCACGTCACATATGAACAGTTCTTCACAAAACTAGAGCAGAAACAACAGAACAGAATAAGTTTACTGAACTCTCCATCTCGCTCCAAATCACTAAATCCACTGAATTCTTCATCCTCGTGTCACTTCTGAGTAACTCCACCAGCTCCAGATAAATTCAGCTTTTAGCCGCGATGAGCTTTTGTTTTCTTCACTTCAGTTCGAGTTTCCTCCACTTTTCTCCATCAAACACAAGTTTCTCTCACTCCAAACTTTCTTTCTGCTGCTCGATTGTTCCTCTCTTCCTCCGCTCTTCACTCGTTTCCGGTTCTCGCTCAGTATTTACCGTAAGTAATAATGTGTTTGTGCACATTGGTTTAAGTTTTACACAAACTAAACTTAAAGCCTCGTGGCTCATTTGCAGATAGTGAAAAAACAGCTGGTGCTGATGCAGAAGCTTCTGTCGACTAAAGGACCAGATTCACTGGACAAAAAAAGTCTCCATGTGGATTTAAGTCAGAAAACAGGAGTGAGGTGCTGCAGGTGGAGACAGAAGTGACAGTGGAGCAGGAGGAGGAGCCTGAGGCGGAGCAGATGCTGGTACAAGCCTAGAGCGCCCCCTGTGGCTCAGTGTGAAAATCACCAACATGTGAAATTATATCTCACTGTGGAAACGTGTCGGCTCCTTCGATGCATAAAGGACTTTAATATATTCAGTCGGTGCCTCGGGTTTGGACCTCGCCCATGTTACATTTACGGTTAGATGAACTGAAATGTTTCATATATAAGTCGCACCTGAGGATAAGTCGCAGGAAACACCCAAACCATGAAAAAAAGACTTATAGTCTGAAAAATACGGTACTAGTCCACAGTATGTGCTCTTAGACTAGATCAGGAGCTCAAGATCATTCTAAAACTTCAGCAAAAGTTCCTTTCTGTCCTGTGAATGTGATTTTTTAGTATCGATACTTGTTGGAAAGAGCGTCTAGTTTTGAGCTTAGTTTTAGTATCGGCTCATTGGGAGGAATGGGGCCAGGGTCAGTGTTTATGCACATGCCACAGGTTTGCCGTGTGCAGAGGTGACGGAGTCTGAACGTAAATCATCAGAAGCAGGTTTTTAAGCTCTGACCTGTATATATTTGGTGGTAAAACAGTAACAGATAAAGGTTCTGTGAAATCCCACTTTACCCTGAGCCCTCCCACGTCAGGCAGCACTCGGTCACATTTACGCTACACGTTTTTAGTAAAATTGTACTTCTCTGAGCAGTTCCCTGACTTTTACTTGAGGAACATGTTTGGCAGTGGAACTCTTACTGAAGTCAAAGCTTTGGTTCCTCTTCTCACTGTGAGTCAGTCTAAAGTGACCAGAACCTTATGTAGAAAATATTAAAAATAAGAACATTTGTTTTCTTGCACTGCTCCTCCAGATATGATCTCGTTTTTAAAATATTCTTTGTCGTGCTTCCATAACAGAGTCTGTGCACAATTTGATGTTTAGTCTTTTCAGTTGCAGGAAAATGACAAATAAAAATATAAACAACAATTTAAGTGACTCCTACTTTAGTAGTTTCACCTAAAACTCTTGGACCACTACTTTGCACTTTGTGTTTCATTCATGAACGATGAAAACCAAATAATTAATGAAAATGAAAAGGAGCAGAAGTAAAATCTGCCCCTTTTCACACAAAAACATTTCTAACACTTCAACTGCTCCAACTACATTTACACAAACTCAGTTACATAAGACACAATATTAAATACTGATAATTAACAAAGGACAGTTCATACTTCAGACTTTTTTAGCATGTTTGACATTTGTTTTAAACACTTGAATAGATTTTACTTGATTTCTGCTTGAATAATATTGGTTAATATTGTTTGATGACATCGTGTTTTCTCTTGCTCAGATTCGTAACTTTTTAATCAAAAACACCTCTGATACGTCTAATGATACGTCCTCACAACGGTCAAATTACATTACACGTGTCAGTTTTAGAGCTCTTGAACTATTCATTAAAAATATATTAATTGATTTTAATGCAGAATCCCCCTACTGGACCCCTAACTGCACTTTTTACTCACGACAAAGGAGAAAGTTTTATATGTCATGTCATGGATTTTACTTGGACGACTGAGGGATTTTACACACGTCTTTTTACTCAGGTCAGATGTTTCCCTCTGCTCCACCCCCTTTGACTGAGACACTTCCCTATAACAGCACCACAGAGAAAACAGCAAACATAAAGCACAGTTTTGTCTCTAAATGCTCCTAAAATCTGCTTTTTTGTGGTGGCATCTCCGGTTAAACAGGATTCCATTTCAATGAGAATTTTGGAGACATTTGGAATCTTAAAGGGACAGTTCAGTTTTGTTCATAGTTCCTCATTTCCTCATGATCCAGAGTGTTGGAGACGTGTGGAGACACTTGAACAAAAATCCCAAATGTTCTTTTAAATAAGAGGAAGTCGGTTCATTGTATTGACTGTATTTGCCGTTAGGATCGGCCCCGAACCAAATAACACAATGGAAAGTTCCGGAATAAAGTGAACAGCGGGTTCTTCTTACCGTGGAGACTTGTCGTTGATGTTGCTCCCCTGCAGGTCGGACAGGGGCGTGCGCGGACTCTTCCTGGTTCCACCTGCCACAGCAGACACGTGTCAAAGCCAAACCTACCACCACACCCGGCACCACACCCAACACCACACCGACACCACACCTGACAATGCAGCCGACACCACACCCGACACCACGTTACGCCCAACACCACACCAAACACCACACCGACACCACACCGACACCACACAGACACCACACCCGGCACCACACCCAACACCACACCGACACCACACCTGACAATGCACCCGACACCACACCCAACACCACGTTACGCCCAACACCACACCAAACACCACACCGACACCACACCGACACCACACAGACACCACACCCGGCACCACACCCAACACCACACCGACACCACACCTGACAATGCACCCGACACCACACCCAACACCACGTTACGCCCAACACCACACCAAACACCACACCGACACCACACCGACACCACACAGACACCACACCCGACACCACACCCGACACCACACCGACACCACAGCCGACTCCACGTTACACCCAACACCACACCCGGCACCACACCAAACACCACACCCGACACCACACCCGACACCACACCTGACAATGCACCCGACACCACACCCGACTCCACGTTACACCCAACACCACACCGACACCACACCCAACACTACACCCGACACCACACCGACACCACACCCGCAGATCAGCGTTGTTATGTGCCTTCAAAGTGACATTCAGCTGGAGATGATTCCCGGTGAGGTTAATGTAAGCGCCGTCGGTTAGTGGGGGCGTAGGATGTCGGGTTAAGCCCAGACAGGGTCAACAGGCTCGATTCACGCCTACGTCCCCAACCAGGAAGATGTTTGGAAACACGCAACGACCGACCACTTCCGGTGTAGTTCCCGACACTGGACTGGACCAACTGTGATCAAACCCACTGAAGGAAATGTGATGTTTGGAATCATCTGGAACCAACGCCCTCATCTCTGTTGTGTCTTTTATTTATTTTAATCCTTTTATTTTACCTTTTTATTATTTTATGTACATTCTCGCTCTTATTTGATTTGACTAGTTTTATTATTTTTACGAGGACTATTATTATTTCTATTGACGAGGTTTTCTTTATATTGTGCAGCACTTTGGAAACTCTTTAGTTTATGAAATGTGCTGTAGAAATGAAGTGGACTGGATCTTCTAATCGCATGTGTCAGTGGGGAAATGATGAAAACGATTGGAACTGTTGGCCGAACATAACCGAACGCTACAACAACATGAAGATGAAGAAAACTGGGACATTTCCTCATTTGTCCAAGATTCTGTCAGACTTACTCCCACCGGAAGTTGTCGCATGTTTCCAAACGTCGTCCTGGTTTGTGACGTGAGCGTGAACAGAGCCTGTTTGTCGCCAAAGCCGCAATGGGACGAGCTGATTGGAGGAGCTGTGTTTTCATGCAGGGGTTAATCTAAGCAGAAGCCTAAAGCTGATTGAGCAGTGATAAGTGACCTGCGTGAAGTCGCCCATCGAACGCAAACCTGCACAAAAACTATGACAATCGTTTGTGCTGCAAAAAGTTTCGTTTGTGCGTCTTTAGTTTTGGAGAAATTAACGATTCTTTTACAGGTCAAATTGGGGTCAGACCCACAGGAAGCTTCAGAATGCAGAATTCTGGTTCTTCAGATATTCACAGTTTTATTTTGGTCGATGACGTCGTCCAGAACCTCAGAATGTGAAACAGCCTCAAAACAGGAAGAAAATGATAGAAAATGTTTGTATTTGGTTTGTGCTGTTTTGTGCTGTGACAGTTTCATTTGTGTGAGTTTATTTCTAAAATTCTTCATTATTATTTCTGTGGTAATTACAGGACGTCATTTCTGCTCAGCTGACGGAGACAAACTCCACAAAACTAGAGAAGAGAAACGACCTGAGGCTGAGGAAAAGTCTGTCTCAGTCTTTAGTCATTTGCTTTGATTCATATTTTATAATAACACAGACTTTTCCTCAGCCTCAGGTCGTTTCTCTTCTCTAGTTTTGTGGAGTTTGTCGTTTTCTATCATTTTCTTCCTGTTTTGAGGCTGTTTCACATTCTGAGGTTCTGGACGACGTCATCGACCAAAATAAAACTGTGAATATCTGAAGAACCAGAATCACACAAACAAAACTTTTTGCAGCACAAACGAAGCACAAAAGATGAACATAGTTGTAGTGCAGGTTTGAGTTTGATGGGCGACTTCACGCAGGTTGATAAGTGAACTAAACTAAACTAAACTCAACTAAACTAAACTCAACTAAACTCAACTCGGTGGTGCTGTTTATTTGTGTGACTCCAGCCTAATCAGTGAATCAGAGATGCACCATTGTTTCTGTAAAATCCGAAATCAGATGCCCTTCCTGCAACTTTTAGCCACAATCCGGTTATGGGTTTGCAAAAGAATTTTAACCAGTAACTTTCTGGTTAAGTGAATATGGAAGATCATTTGTCCCATTAGATTTTAATAACTGTGGAATTAACAGGAATTAAATGTGTCTGCATCAACAGAAACTGAAATAAAACACAAGAAATATTCAAAATATTGACTGTATTTTCTTTAAATTACTGTGACTTTTTAGCTGAAGTGTTAAGGCAGAATATATTGGTCTGTTTCTTAAAACTTCAGCACAGACCCATATTTAGTTTTGGCCGTTCTGTATGTAAAATAATTTGTTCAATTAGATTTTAAATTTTAAATACTGCCGAATTATTTTTATTCTGAATTTTAGTTGCTGAAATTCTAAGTGTACTTTTTCAACATATATTTTCAAGGCCTCAAATTCAACCTTCAAAATTCAGTGTAAAATTCACAGTGTAAAATCTGCAGTGTAATATTTGCAGTGTAAATTTCAGAGGGTAAAATTCGGAGTGTAGAATTCAGAGTGTAAAATTTGCAGTGTAAAATTCAGTGTAAATTTCAGAGTGTAAAATTCACAGTGTAAAATTCAGTGTAAATTTCAGAGTGTAAAATTCACAGTGTAAATTTCAGTGTGTATAATTCGCAGTGTAAAATTCAGTGTAAATCTCAGAGTGTAGAATTCAGTGTAAAATTTAAAGTGTAAAATTTGCAGTGTAAATTTCAGAGTGTAAAATTTGCAGTGTAAATCTCAGAGTGTAAAATTTGCAGTGTAAATTTCAGAGTGTAAAATTCAGGCCGTAGAATTCAGGATGTAAAATTCAGGGTGTAAAATTCACAGCAAAGATCCAAGATGCCAAGGCAGAAGCAATCGATCATGTGTGAGTGGGGACGACAGAGGCGGTTTCCTATTGGCTGTTCTCGTCTGTGGGCGGGGTTTATACATATTGATGAGGATAATTCTGACCAATCAGATCGCTTCACTGCACCATTTCCTGTTTGTTAGAACAAAGTTACATCAAATCCCTTTGGATTGATTGCTTAGGCCTTGGCGTCTTGGATCTTTGCAGCAATTTTTTCTGCGAATTTTACACTGAATTTTGACTGTTGAATATGAGAGCTTGAAAATATTTGTGCTGAATATTTAAAAGATGATTTTTTTTTTATTGCATTTTTAACACTTTAAAAATGTACACATAAAATTTCAACAATTAAAATTCAAAATAAAAACATGTTTTTCAGAGTAAAACAATCAAAGTGAGAAATTCAGCAGTATTTACATGATGAAACAAATGATCTTCCACAAGTGAATGCTTAAAGCCTGTGCCTCTGTACTTAAAGGTGCATTATGGAACTTTTCTAGTGGGCGACCTGCTTGTCTCCACGTCTCTTGTATTTATTCAGTTACAGATTTTTTTGTTTTTATTTATTTATGCCATATTTATTTTTTAAAAACTATATCTCTACGGTTATAACCTACATCTTGCCACAATTTCGACGCCTGCTTGTCTCCATGGTGATGAGTTTAAAGCCATACTGTGGAAGGACATCGTGTGCCTTTAAAACTAATGTCAATCCTAAATTTAAACAGAACATCTACACAGAGGTGGGCAGTACTTGGTTATATTTACTTGAGTAACTTCTACTTGAGTAATATTTTTATTGAAGTATCAGTACTCTTGAGTTTTGCTTTGTTATATTTTCTAATTGCGCTATATTCAAATTATAGGTTACTTTTACTTGTGTAGTAGTTCACCCAAGTACTATTTTTTTTGGATCAGCACTTTTTATTTTGATTAGAGAAATATTATTTGGAAGTAACCGAACCGCCTCTGCAAAAGTTTAACTCCTTTAGCAGTTTTTCGAATGGCTGCGTTTTGGTGCATCTCTGTCTCTGAGTATCTACGATCGTCTTTAGTGGGTTAGCCTACAGTCTCAGCTAGCGTTTATCGGGGACTTGGCAGTATACCGTTTTCAGTTTCATCAAAAATCTCACTCTCATCTGGAGCTGTAAAATGGCACAAAACAAAAAGTACAAAAACACAAAAGAGTGTGAGCGTAATGCAGTATTCCCAGAGAAAGACACGCCTGGAGGAGCTCGCCTGCACCACACACACAAACAGCTGGGACAACGGGTGAGCCAGTTAGTGCTGAGAAGACATGTGCCCCTTGTGGACTAGACCTGTATTACACCCTCACCATCACCACATATGTGAGATTAGTCACAGGGAAGCTGTGGGAGCCGCTCTCAACACTGCCCAAAGGGGAGGAGAGAAAGCAAATAAAAGAGTCACAGAAAACAGAGTCCATGCCAAAACACAATACAAGCACACAGGTCTGGATTTCTATCAAAATATGGAGAAGGATGGAGCGTGCAAGGAAAACATGGAGACGGGATCAAATGCAGGCAAAGAGACAGGCAGAGGAAGAGGCGACCAACAAGCACCTACTCATTTCCAGTGTTTGAGAGGGTAAAATGTAGCTCAGCCTACGTGATAAAGCTGCTGTGGCAGACGGTTCAGTGAGATGTTCTGGGTGTTTAGAGGAGCACAGCTGTGGGTGTTACACGGGTCCATGGCTCTGCTGAAGCCCCACAGCAGCTGGCAGCTCTGAATGACACTTTTGCTATGCTACTGGATTTGGACACGGCCTAATCTCTGAACCGTTGGCATTCGTGTTGTGTAGTAGCTTGTTGGTCGCGCTCCAGCTCCAGGCACAGACAGAGGAGGAGGAAGGTGTATGATATGGGCCTTACTGTACTTCTCCTCCTTGCATCTCTGCAGGATCTCTAAGCTTCTCTGATGCACAGGGTGCTGCAGAAAGCTAAAACTATCCACACTTTTCAAAACTGCACAGGGAGCAGCGTCATCATGCCCTTCGGAGAAGCAAAACAAAAAGAAGAGAAAAACAAACACAAGGAGGAAAGAGGGAGGAGGAGGAGGAGGAGAAAAGAGAGATTAAACAGTGAAGATGAACAGAGCTACAGTCTTCTACAGGAAAACTATCAGGACAGGTGATGACTGAGAGGAGGAGCTCTTGGTGCTAAGCACTCACTACAGCTTTGAGGCATCACACACAGGGGCCTGCTACACAGCGCCCCCCAGAGGCTCGGAAGAACAGAGGAATCTAGAGATGTGTGTAGGACTACGTCCAGGTTAAGTCTGGTACTGAAGCAGTTCATTTCATTTCAGAGTCAGATGCCAAAGTATAAAACATGTCTTCAGCCTGAGTGCAGTGATTAAAACTTCAAAATAAACACTCACAAATCAAATGTGTTCCTCAGTGAGGCCATGAGCCTTGTGGATGTGTCACACTCACAAACTGTGGTGCAGAGGCCTCACTACAGACACTGAGTCCTGATCATGGGAGCAGATCACTACAGTGTGACACAAGAGCAGATCACTACAGTGTGTGACACAAGAGCAGATCACTACAGTGTGACACAAGAGCAGATCACTACAGTGTGTGACACAAGAGCAGATCACTACAGTGTGACACAAGAGCAGATCACTACAGTGTGACACAAGAGCAGATCACTACAGTGTGACACAAGAGCAGATCACTACAGTGTGACACAAGAGCAGATCACTACAGTGTGACACAAGAGCAGATCACTACAGTGTGTGACACAAGAGCAGATCACTACAGTGTGTGACACAAGAGCAGATCACTACAGTGTGTGACACAAGAGCAGATCACTACAGTGTGTGACACAAGAGCAGATCACTACAGTGTGTGACACAAGAGCAGATCACTACAGTGTGACACAAGAGCAGATCACTACAGTGTGACACAAGAGCAGATCACTACAGTGTGACACAAGAGCAGATCACTACAGTGTGACACAGGAGCAGATCACTACAGTGTGACACAAGAGCAGATCACTACAGTGTGTGACACAAGAGCAGATCACTACAGTGTGACACAAGAGCAGATCACTACAGTGTGTGACACAAGAGCAGATCACTACAGTGTGTGACACAAGAGCAGATCACTACAGTGTGACACAAGAGCAGATCACTACAGTGTGACACAAGAGCAGATCACTACAGTGTGTGACACAAGAGCAGATCACTACAGTGTGTGACACAAGAGCAGATCACTACAGTGTGTGACACAAGAGCAGATCACTACAGTGTGACACAAGAGCAGATCACTACAGTGTGACACAAGAGCAGATCACTACAGTGTGTGACACAAGAGCAGATCACTACAGTGTGTGACACAAGAGCAGATCACTACAGTGTGTGACACAAGAGCAGATCACTACAGTGTGTGACACAAGAGCAGATCACTACAGTGTGACACAAGAGCAGATCACTACAGTGTGTGACACAAGAGCAGATCACTACAGTGTGTGACACAAGAGCAGATCACTACAGTGTGTGACACAAGAGCAGATCACTACAGTGTGTGACACAGGAGCAGATCACTACAGTGTGTGACACAAGAGCAGATCACTACAGTGTGTGACACAAGAGCAGATCACTACAGTGTGACACAAGAGCAGATCACTACAGTGTGACACAAGAGCAGATCACTACAGTGTGACACAAGAGCAGATCACTACAGTGTGTGACACAAGAGCAGATCACTACAGTGTGTGACACAGGAGCAGATCACTACAGTGTGTGACACAGGAGCAGATCACTACAGTGTGTGACACAGGAGCAGATCACTACAGTGTGTGACACAGGAGCAGATCACTACAGTGTGTGACACAAGAGCAGATCACTACAGTGTGACACAAGAGCAGATCACTACAGTGTGTGACACAAGAGCAGATCACTACAGTGTGACACAAGAGCAGATCACTACAGTGTGTGACACAAGAGCAGATCACTACAGTGTGTGACACAGGAGCAGATCACTACAGTGTGTGACACAGGAGCAGATCACTACAGTGTGTGACACAGGAGCAGATCACTACAGTGTGTGACACAGGAGCAGATCACTACAGTGTGTGACACAGGAGCAGATCACTACAGTGTGACACACTCTGCTACTGAGAATAAACACAAGGTAAAGCTACAATGTGCAGGAGTTTCCATAAATGGTTTGAGTGAATGATGGAGAAACCACTGAGCCTGTGTGATCTCACACACACACACACACACACTCTCACACACTCACACACACACGCATACACACGTCGAAGTTTTTATGCACCCTCCACATGGTTCTCCTGCACACTGTACTACACTGCAGACTCAAACACAGAGTGACTGTAACACACAGGGACTGTTCTTCCTGCAGTATTTGAGTCATGAATCTCTGGGTTGGTGATTGTTCAGTAAAAAGTGCAGCTGGGCTCAGAGACACAACAGACTTCAGCTGAAGTGAAACACTGAACCTTTATCCAACATGGAGAAGAAACACATGAAGAAACCGTCTGACATCTTCTAGCAGACGTCACAGTAACAGTAACCCCTGCACACACCAGCCTGTGTGTGTGTGTGTGTGTGTGTATACGTGTGTTTGTGTATGTGTGTATAGTGTGTGTGTGTGTGTATAGTGTGTGTGTGTGTGTTTGTGTGTGTGTATAGTGTGTGTGTGTGTGTGTGTGTGTATAGTGTGTGTGTGTGTGTATAGTGTGTGTGTGTGTGTGTTTGTGTGTGTGTATAGTGTGTGTGTGTGTGTGTGTGTGTGTGTATAGTGTGTGTGTGTGTGTATGTGTGTGTATACGTGTGTTTGTGTATGTGTGTATAGTGTGTGTGTGTGTGTATGTGTGTATAGTGTGTGTGTGTGTGTGTGTGTGTATAGTGTGTGTGTGTGTTTGTGTATGTGTGTATAGTGTGTGTGTTTGTGTATGTGTGTATAGTGTGTGTGTGTGTGTTTGTGTATGTGTGTATAGTGTGTGTGTGTGTATATGTGTGTGTGTCACTCACCGGGCCTCTTGTGTGTGTGTATAGTGTGTGTGTGTGTATAGTGTGTGTATAGTGTGTGTGCGTGTGTATGTGTGTGTGTGTGTGTATAGTGTGTGTGAGTGTGTATAGTGTGTGTGTGTGTATGTGTGTGTATATGTGTGTGTGTGTGTATAGTGTGTGTGTATAGTGTGTGTGCGTGTGTATGTGTGTGTGTGTGTGTATAGTGTGTGTGAGTGTGTATAGTGTGTGTGTGTGTATGTGTGTGTGTGTCACTCACCGGGCCTCTTGTGTGTGTGTGTATAGTGTGTATAGTGTGTATAGTGTGTATAGTGTGTGTGTGTGTGTGTATAGTGTGTGTATAGTGTGTGTGTGTCACTCACCGGGCCTCTTGTGTGTGTGTGTAGTGTGTATAGTGTGTATAGTGTGTATAGTGTGTATAGTGTGTGTGTGTGTGTATGTGTGTGTCACTCACCGGGCCTCTTGTGTGTGTGTGTGTGTATAGTGTGTATAGTGTGTATAGTGTGTGTGTGTGTGTGTATGTGTGTGTCACTCACCGGGCCTCTTGTGTGTGTGTGTAGTGTGTATAGTGTGTATAGTGTGTATAGTGTGTGTGTGTTTGTATGTGTGTGTCACTCACCGGGCCTCTTGTGTGTGTGTGTAGTGTGTATAGTGTGTATAGTGTGTATAGTGTGTATAGTGTGTGTATAGTGTGTGTGTGTGTGTGTATGTGTGTGTCACTCACCGGGCCTCTTGTGTGTGTGTATAGTGTGTATAGTGTGTATAGTGTGTATAGTGTGTATAGTGTGTGTATAGTGTGTGTGTGTGTGTGTGTATGTGTGTGTCACTCACCGGGCCTCTTGTGTGTGTATAGTGTGTATTGTGTGTGTGTGTGTGTGTGTGTATAGTGTGTGTGTGTGTATAGTGTGTGTGCGTGTGTATAGTGTGTGTGTGTGTGTGTGTATGTGTGTGTCACTCACCGGGCCTCTTGTGTGTGTGCCTCTTCCCGGCCTCCCTGAAGGCCACCAGGGCCCTGAAATAGGCCCTGAGCACAGCCCAGCGGAACGTGGCCGGGGGGTCGATTCCGATCAGGCCGCAGATGAAGGCGTTTTTACTGCTCTTGAGCAACGCAACGATGTCGGGCCTCATGTGGTCTGTGTTCTTCTCCCGGAAATCCTGCACCAAACATCACATCTGAGTCACTCCAGGCACTAGTTACACTCGGACAAACAGATAAAGTTGACGGCAGCAAGTGATCATGTTAAAACCTCCACGATAACCTTCTGCAAACACTCAGGTTTACAACGGCCATGTTTATTTGATGTTTTTAAATTCAGAATTAATTGTTCTGAATTAAATAGTTCGGAATTCAAATATTCTCCTACGAGTTTACATGAAAATAATAATTCTGAATTGAGGTTTCCATGGAAAACACGTTGAATCTGAGTTATTTTATTTAATTCCGCTCAGTGTCCGGGGGCGGGGAAGGTTCTGATTGGACAGCGACACAAACGTATTTCCGTCTTTGGGAAGAAAACCCACACTTCAGCTGCTCTCGGCTTTTCTGTCATCTCGGTTTGTCATTTCGCCGCCGACACAAACACGATACAAACTTTTTCCACAGTGGTTCTGATGATAATGAAGCAGCAGCTGGAGAATTCTCTCCTCACGCTTCACGTCTGTGAGCTGAGGAGGAGAAGGGAAGAGTGTGGGAGAAGGAGGAAGAAGACAAACTGAGTCTGAGGCTGCCACACCTCAGCCCACTCCCACATCCCGCTCACAAATCCAAAGAGACGTGGAGGAAAGTCCCAAGAGACGACTGGAGGAGCCGGATCGTCCGGATCGAGTCAGAAGGACGAGCCAACGAGCACCAACCACCGGGATTATTTTGAAGAAGAAGAAACGTTTACAGGATCCAGGAAGAAATTAATTCGGCTTTAAAATCAGAATAAACCCACTTATTCCGAATAATCATTTTCATGAGGAATTAAGTGTTTACATGGTCTTTTGAAAGCGGAATTTGTTTTTATTCAGAATTAAAGATGTCATGTAAACGTGGCAAATGTGAAGCGTGAACTAAATATTCCAGATTTGGCGATAATGGATTATATAAGGGATTTTAGAGATTATTTCGATTATATGTCACAGTAAAGTCATCTAACGAAACGTACTTTTGTGAGCTTTAAGCCACGTTAGAACGTTCCTTCATCAAAAACACACCTGGAGTCAAAATGCTGTTCCAGTGGAGCAGCCTAAAGAAAAACTTGTGTGAATGAAACAACATAATAATAAAGCTCAGAAAATCTGGGTCCGTTAAGGTCGCTTTAACCCCACTAGCCAAATGAGGCCTCCTGGAGGTCCGAGTCTACACCTCCACCCTGCTCCTGTCCTCCTCAGAACTATCCTCCAGTATTTTAGCAGACCTGGGGCTGCACTGTCCAAACCTGACGGAACCTGAGCTCATCTAAGCCCCTCCAGAGACCCCACACCTCCCACTCCTGGAGGCTGCACAGAGGAGCAGCTGGAGGAGCAGCTGGAGGAGCCATCAGCTGCTCCATCCCACTGAGGAGGTCTGAGGAGGTCTGAGGAGGTCTGAGGAGGTCTGAGGAGGTCTGAGGAGGTCTGAGGAGGTCTGAGGAGGTGAGATCTGCTCCGAGCATTACGGAGGAGGGATGTAACATTTATACAGGGTGGAGAGAGTAAAGGGCATCTTCAACTAGCTACAACTGGCATAATGATCCTGTGGATCATTATGTTGCATTTTGGACATTTTAAATCATATATATATATATATATATATATATATATATATATATATATATATATATATATATATATATATATATATATATATATATTCACATAAAATGAAAAAAACAATCATACAAGTACCATATTTTTCTGACTATAAGTGGCTCCGGATTATAAGTCACACTTTTTGGGGGAAATGTATTTTATAAAGTTATAGAAACACCAACAGACCAGAGCAGAACAGGCTGAACATGTGTCGGGTTTGTTCACGTCACATATGAACAGTTCTTCACAAAACTGAAACAACAGAACAGAATAAGTTTACCGAACTCTCCATCTCGCTCCAAATCACTAAATCCACTGAATTCTTCATCCTCGTGTCACTTCTGAGTAACTCCACCAGCTCCAGATAAATTCAGCTTTTAGCCGCGATGAGCTTTTGTTTTCTTCACTTCAGTTCGAGTTTCCTCCACTTTTCTCCATCAAACACAAGTTTCTCTCACTCCAAACTTTCTTTCTGCTGCTCGATTGTTCCTCTCTTCCTCCGCTCTTCACACGTTTCCGGTTCTCGCTCAGTATTTACCGTAAGTAATAATGTGTTTGTGCACATTGGTTTAAACAGGAGTGAGGTGCTGCAGGTGGTGACAGAAGTGACAGTGGAGCAGGAGGAGGAGCCTGAGGCGGAGCAGATGCTGGTACAGAGAGCGCCCCCTGTGGCTCAGTGTGAAAATCACCAACATGTGAAATTATATCTCGCTGTGGAAACGCGTCGGCTCCTTCGATGCATAAAGGACTTTAATATATTCAGTCGGTGCCTCGGGTTTGGACCTCGCCCATGTTACATTTACGTTTACATGAACTGAAATGTTTCATATATAAGTCGCACCTGAGGATAAGTCGCAGGAAACACCCAAACCATGAAGACTGAAAAATACGGTATTACAAATTACGAAATTAAAATTGAGAGCAAAGTCAGTAGGTCACAGTGGGCGTGTGCCGGTGGTGGTGAAAACAGAGCAGTGACGTGTTGAATACAGAATAACCCCCAGTTTACACCAAAGCAGTAACAGCACGGTGTATATGCAGGTTTCCATTTTAGAAGGTACGACTGTTTACACCACAGCGTCAGCGGAGCGTCTCTAGGCTTTTTAGCAGGGGAGAAACAGGAAATGGTCAAAATAAACCTCCAATGCCTTTTCAAAATACTTTCTCTAAAGGCACTAAGTCGTGTAAAAACGTGCATCGCACCAGGAGCTCGTGAATAACTCAGCTCCGCAGATCCGACTCTTTATCACTGCAAACCTCATCTCTGCTGTTGTTGTCTTTTGTTTTATGATTTCAAACAGAATTTATCCAATAATGAAGACATGAGCAATGTAAAAAGGTTAGTTTCTCTCTCCCTCTGTCTCTCTCTGTCTGTAGCGGGTAGGATTAGGGTCAGGGTCAGGGTCAGGATTAGGGTCAGGGTCAGGATTAGGGTCAGGGTCAGGGTCAGAGTCAGGGTCAGGGTCAGGGTCAGGGTCAGGGTCAGGGTCAGGGTCAGGGTCAGGATTAGGGTCAGGGTCAGGATTAGGGTCAGGGTCAGGGTCAGAGTCAGGGTCAGGGTCAGGGTCAGGGTCTCACCTTGACTCCGTACTTGACCTTCCCTGCGTAGTGCCTGATGATGAAGGCCGGTTCCATCACAGCGGGAAACTCGATGTAGCTGTTCCCCTCGTGCTGCCGCTTGAACTTATCCAGCAGCGTCTGATTCGTGGCCTGAGGAAAACTGAACACAACATTTACAGTTACAACATGCATCCAGGAACATTATTAGAATCCACATTTTTATATTAGCCCCACAATATGAGACTAAATCTGGACTGAAACGTGTCACAAATCTTTATTTGGGGATTCGGCGTCAGATGAGTCAGAACTGAACCATTCTGCAGTTTTGTGCATTTGTTCCTTTGGTGGAGACGGTGCCGGTTAAACACCTGCTGAAGTCGCCTCATCAAACTCAAACCTACAATAACTGTGTCAGTCGTTTGTGCTTCATTTGTGCTGCAAAAAGTTTCATTTGTGTGATTCTGGTTCTTCAGATATTCACAGTTTTATTTTGGTCGATGACGTCGTCCAGAACCTCAGAATGTGAAACAGCCTCAAAACAGGAAGAAAATGATAGAAAACGTTTGTATTTGGTTTGTGCTGTTTTGTGCTGTGACAGTTTCATTTGTGTGAGTTTATTTCTAAAATGATTAATTATTATTTTTCACAAGGAAAGAGCTGCTTTTTTTCGCTTACTGTTTATGCAAATAAGGTTGTGGTTTTAAATGTGGTTTTAAGTTTGTGTAAGACATAAAAGTTTAAATCTGCATTAAACACATTCTGATCTCTGGAGTCCTTATGGTTTATCTGTTGTAAAGTTGAATTTATTAATGCAGATTAGTAATAGTAATAATTGTGATCATTTTAATCTAAAATGTTAATAATTAATCGAAAATCGATCCTTAATTTTCCCGACGATCGATTAAGACAGTTTAATCGAACGCCCGTCCCTAACTGGAACATTGCGATTGAAGTAAAACAGCAGCACTGTAGGTAACGGAGAGGAATTGTTCAGCCACCAGAACTATTTTACGTACGACATATTCCTCTGGTGTGATAAACGATTAGATTTTAACTCCTTTATGCCACTGACACAATTAAAATAAAGCCATATGATCCCAATAAAACTATGATTACATTTACGATGTCATTAAAAGTCCTGAGCTGCAACACACAGAGCAGAAAGAAGCAATAATAATGAGACACAGAAGTGACTTATTCAACCCTCTACGACTTAAATCTTGGCGTATTACAACAAAAGAAGTTAAAATCTCAATTTTGCAAAGAAAAAGTGTAAGTCAAAGTTTATTGTTGCAGCTTTCATATATTTAACGAGAAGTTGATTTATACTAAGAGATTTAGCCTAAGTTCAAATGCATTTTCAATCTTGAATGAAAGAGAAAAAGCAGGATGAGTTATTCCAAATATGGGCATCTCTGAGGACCTCCTGTGGCCAAAGAGGTCTGAGGTCTGCAAACAGTGGAGCACTTGAGGATGGACCTCACGTGCGCTCAGGCCCAGATCACATTTCCAGCCTCTTTCTCACTTTTGGATGTGATGAGCCACAAATGGAGCCGGAAATCAGGCGCTTACAGGAAGAGAGGAGGGAGCGGAGGGAGAAGAACTGAAACCTGAGCTATGAAAAACAACACGGCCAAGGCCTCGGCACAGCTATTTCCAGTGGGAGGACGTCCACTCACTGTCCTCACAGAGAACAAGGGGAGAGAGACCGAGTGACCGACCCGAGTGAAGTCGCCTCAAACTCAAACCGTCGTCCAGAACCTCAGAATGTGAAACAGCCTCAAAACAGGAAGAAAATGATGTCAAACGTTTGTATTTGGTTTGTTTTGTGCTGTGACAGTTTCATTTGTGTGAGTTTATTTCTAAAATTCTTCATTATTATTTCTGTGGTAATTATAGGACGTCATTTCTGCTCAGCTGACGGAGACAAACTCCACAAAACTAGTGAAGAGAAACGACCTGAGGCTGAGGAAAAGTCTGTGTTATTATAAAATATGAATCAAAAGCAAAAGACTAAAGACTGAAACAGACTTTTCCACAGCCTCAGGTCGTTTCTCTTCACTAGTTTTGTGGAGTTTGTCGCCGTCAGCTGAGCAGAAATGATGCTTAGGAAGAGGGGGGTGATGAATAGGAGGGTGATGAAGAGGAGGGGGATGAAGAGGAGGTGATGAAGAGGAGGGTGATGAAGAGGAGGGTGATGAAGAGGAGGGTGATGAAGAGGAGGGTGATGAAGAGGAGGGTGATGAAGAGGACTCACTTGCACTCTTCGTCCAGCAGGTGGAACAGGGCCGTGGGCTTCCGGCTGATCAGACTGATGCAGCCCGTGTTGTCGATGTAGTCGATGTTGCTCCAGCTGATGCTCTCGGCCCGATACTCCTCCTGCAGCACAAAGACACTGAGATCACAGAACTGTGGAGCCAAACTCAAAGGGGTGAGGTGGGTTTAGTGTTTTGCCCAAAGACACAGTAACAGCTTCATCTGTGGAGCTGGACTCACAGCAGCTCCTGTGGGTCAGTGGATCTGACCCTAAACCAGTGATGTTTATGTGGAGCGGGATTTGAACTGACAACCTTCAGATCAGTGACAAACGCTGGACCAACTGAGCTACTGTCGCCCCTATATAAATATAATATACTGTGTAGTATATGTATGTATATATATTCTCCTATAGCTTATACAAGCGTAAATATCGCTGTAGCTTCACGTTCGCTCTCGTTGCCGTCAACAGTCTGAGCACATAAACACCACTGAACTACTGAAAAAAGTGTTGGATTCGTGCGGCGCCACCTGGAGGCAGCAGTGATACGACCGGAGAGAAAATAGGACCAAGAGATTACGAGCTCTGACTTTCCCCGTTCATATGTGTCGCTCTTTTGAACTCTCATCGTTTTGAGAAGAAAAACGTTTTATTTTCATGACTCCAGCCTCCAGGAAACTTTCATCAGCACCAAAACCGGGAAGAACTGGGCTCAGACGCTGTCGGGAGGAAAGTCAGGGCTGACGGAGACGTACAGATTCATGTGAAAAAACCCAAACTATCCCTTTAATACCCCACAGAAATAAAAAACCCTCTTTATAGACGTAAATGATTGGTGCAAAGCTGCCATGTTTTTGCATTCTTTTATTTTACAGTCTAAGCTCAGAGTCAGTGTTTTATGTGCTCGGTTTAATAAATCAGAGCCGTAAGCAACACTAACCATCCAGATTCAGTCATTAAACGTTCCAGCATTTTTGAACCAAAGTGAACTTGAGACGAGATTTGCTCCGAGCCCACGGATTATGTTTTTATTGGTGAGATCTGGTTCCCAAGAGCAGAAGGAAATCACATGTAACACTCCATTCTTCTGTCATTATGAAACCACAAGTGGCCCGGCAACTTCCGACCACTGCCCGGGCCCCGGCACGGCTCACGCTCCTCCACAAGGGACCAGCCGACTGCTTAAAGACGCACTGTGGGACTTTTCTGATGGACGATCTGTCAAATGCGTGTTACAGGTCAGATCTGTGGAGAGGCGTCCATGCTCAGCCAGAAAGCCTGTTTTTCTAGGTATTTTTGAGCTGCCTAGCTGCCATCCTCCTCTCCTCCTCTCACACATCTGTACATCCTCCTCTCCTCCTCTCACACATCTGTACATCCTCCTCTCCTCCTCTCACACATCTGTACATCCTCCTCTCCTCCTCTCACACATCTGTACATCCTCCTCTCCTCCTCTCACACATCTGTACATCCTCCTCTCCTCCTCTCACACATCTGTACATCCTCCTCTCCTCCTCTCACACATCTGTACATCCTCCTCTCCTCCTCTCACACATCTGTACCTCCTCCTCCTCCTCTCACACATCTGTACATCCTCCTCTCCTCCTCTCACACATCTGTACATCCTCCTCACCTCCTCTCACACATCTGTACATCCTCCTCACCTCCTCTCACACATCTGTACATCCTCCTCTCCTCCTCTCACACATCTGTACATCCTCCTCTCCTCCTCTCACACATCTGTACATCCTCCTCTCCTCTCACACATCTGTAGATCCTCTCCTCCTCTCACACATCTGTACATCCTCCTCTCCTCCTCTCACACATCTGTACATCCTCCTCACCTCCTCTCACACATCTGTACATCCTCCTCTCCTCCTCTCACACATCTGTACATCCTCCTCTCCTCCTCTCACACATCTGTACATCCTCCTCTCCTCCTCTCACACATCTGTACATCCTCCTCTCCTCCTCTCACACATCTGTACATCCTCCTCTCCTCCTCTCACACATCTGTACATCCTCCTCTCCTCCTCTCACACATCTGTACATCCTCCTCTCCTCCTCTCACGCATCTGTACATCCTCCTCTCCTCCTCTCACACATCTGTACATCCTCCTCTCCTCCTCTCACACACCTGTAGATCCTCCTCTCCCAGCACAAACACGACTCCCTCCCCCTCTTCTTCTGAAGAGGCGGGACACACGCGCTGGAAACTCTAAAGCTCCATAAAAGTGTAACAGCTGGATGAGGATGTGAGGAGCGTTTGTCAGGAGGAGATAATGACAGGCCTGTGGTTTGGCAGAGGTGTCACGGCCCCGACATGTGCAAATACAACCGTCTTTAAGCACCTTTCACTTGTTTTTCAGCTTTACATTTGCAGATATCCTCAAAAGCATTTTCCCCTGTGACATTTACAAGTAGCTGAAATGAGAAAAAATGAATAATTGGAGTGAAATGGAATTTTAAATTGTTTATATTGTTGATTGAACGCAGACTTCCGTGTTACACATCTGTAGATCCTCCTCTCACACATCTGTAGATCCTCCTCTCCTCCTCTCACACATCTGTAGATCCTCCTCTCACACATCTGTAGATCCTCCTCTCACACATCTGTAGATCCTCCTCTCACATCTGTAGATCCTCCTCTCACATCTGTAGATCCTCCTCTCCTCCTCTCACACATCTGTAGATCCTCCTCTCACATCTGTAGATCCTCCTCTCACATCTGTAGATCCTCCTCTCCTCCTCTCACACATCTGTAGATCCTCCTCTCACACATCTGTAGATCCTCCTCACACATCTGTAGATCCTCCTCTCACATCTGTAGATCCTCCTCTCACACATCTGTAGATCTTCCTCTCACACATCTGTAGATCCTCCTCACACATCTGTAGATCCTCCTCTCCTCCTCTCACACATCTGTAGATCCTCCTCTCACACATCTGTAGATCCTCCTCTCACATCTGTAGATCCTCCTCTCACATCTGTAGATCCTCCTCTCCTCCTCTCACACATCTGTAGATCCTCCTCTCACATCTGTAGATCCTCCTCTCACATCTGTAGATCCTCCTCTCCTCCTCTCACACATCTGTAGATCCTCCTCTCACACATCTGTAGATCCTCCTCACACATCTGTAGATCCTCCTCTCACATCTGTAGATCCTCCTCTCACATCTGTAGATCTTCCTCTCACACATCTGTAGATCCTCCTCACACATCTGTAGATCCTCCTCTCCTCCTCTCACACATCTGTAGATCTTCCCATCAGTCCCTGTCCACACTAGTACATATTCATGAAAACTGAAAACGCTGATACGTATTTGCCACAGGAGCTCGAGCTGTCGTCCTTATTGGACCACGTCACTGTGACCTGCTCCTTCCTCATTCACTGGTTCGTGAGACGCTATTGCAGAAAACAGTTTAACCAAACCTGAGACAAACGGGAAACAGCATCAGTCCACCAAAGGTTTTCACTCTCGCATCTTCCTCAGCTCAAAATTGGTTGCTGCAACTTCCACAGAACTACAACAACTTCAGACACGGCGCTGCACTTCTGTTTTAAAACCCACGTGGTGTCGAGACATCGTGACGTGACCCCAGCCGAGTCCTGTGTCTCACCTTTCTGCCAGTCCAGTCTGTTGTGCCTGGACGCAAATCATTTCCCATACGCTGATACGGTGATTTGTTTCCGTTTACTTTACGCTTACATATAGTAAGTGTTGAATATTGGAGCTTGGGTCTTGGGATCTAGTCCCGTGAACACGTTCTACTCAGTTATATTATGTTTTTGATAAGTTGACAAAAAATCCTGTCAAAACAAAATGCTTTTCCACTTTACAGTTAGATGTGGACAGCCTGACTTATTTTGACCTCAATCAACACACGTTTTGTTCATATACTGTAAAATGTTTCAAGTCTCACTGTGTTATACTGAGGGCTCTGAAATCTCAAATCCACACGGTGCCGTTTGTGCTTCGCCAAACCCAGGACAGTGAACGGCCTGTGCACATCCGACTCTTTTAACAGTGCAATCAAAAGGGAGAGAAACCGCGAGCAAACACCAGCTCCCTGTAGCACCTAAACACCGTCTGCACGGCCCACGTCTGCGAGCAAAGACAGACAAACCCAAATCTGTTGTGAAATAAATATGTGAAAGTAGAATTATGCCTCTGCCCACAAGGATAAATATTGTACAACTAAGCATAAAAACAGATGGTGCTGAGTCGAGCTGGAAAATCTCAAAAGACATGTTCAAAAGCTTGATATATTTCATAATCCTGTCCTTGTAATACTTCTCTTGGAGTAATGTTCTTTATTTAAAGGAGCTGCATGTAGCCTGCTCTCTTATGGTTTTAAAAATGTTATTACAATCATAAATGAAGCTGTGTTTCCAGAGAATTAAGCTGCAGACAGAAGACACATCCAAGTCTGTCTCATTCTCAGTTTATGCACTGCAAACTTCTCTGATATGGCCAAGATTTTCAAACTTATGTCAGGTTAATCATCGTGTTTTCAGGTTCTACTTACTAGTTCTGAGACAGCTTCATTCTAGTCAAGAGGTAGTTTATTTTAAGATCATTTCACTCCTTTAAAGCCGGGTGTACACTGTGCTCATTTATGAGACCATTTTTCACTGGTGCGACTGTTTCTGGGGCTCGGGCTGAGTTCAGGCTCAATCGTGTGTCGTGCTCCGTGTAGTTTACATGAGGTCACAAGAAGCGATTAATACCTCACGACCAGCTCCACATCGGTCGAGAATATTAAACCTGTTTGAAATCCAGTCGCCTCTGGTGAGTGAAGTCGTTCCTCAAGCCGATTTGCCAGAACCTGCAGATACAGTCCATGAGTGGAACGGAGGATGTTGGTGGAGGACCAGGCCAGCATTCTCCGCACCTTCCGTGGTTTTGTATTTCCGGAACAAGAACTCAGGTCTTGATGTGGACAGTGTGCATAAGGACATCGTTTGCACACTGTGAGAACATGAACCGTGAGCTGTGAACTTTTAAACCCTGAGATTTGGTCGCACAGTTTGAGCTGAGGCTGAGTGAAACCATTGAAAATATCGCACAGCGCACGTCCGGCTTCAAGTCTTTTTCCGATAGATTTAAGTGTTTATGTCTGAAATTTTGGACAAGCTTTTCTGCAGTGTGGACACAGACCAGGCCTCATGTGAAGCTCAGAACCTCCAGAATTCCCTCCCTGAGCTGCAGACGCTGCACTAGCACTGACTCAGGACTGGCTGTCGGTGCTGGAGTTTAAGTAGAAGAAGTAGAAGACCATTCAGCTCAGAGAAAAACATTTTAAGTCCAAACCAAGTGGATTTCAGCATCAAAACTGGAAGTGAGGACTCGTGAGAGGCTTGGAAACTGTCCTGAGAACAGGACCTGTCTGAACATCTTTGCCGTGTCACTCGTCACAGATAATTATGTTTCTTAAACTTGACAAATTTCAACAAATGAATCCCAGCTTAGGAAAAGTATATAAAGTGAAGCCAGTGTGACTGAGGATCAACATTTGTTTCTATAAAACAATAAGTGTAGTTAAATACAGGATGTAAAAGGAAATATTTGACTGAACAAACAACGATATGACATCATTTCAGGTACAGTTACAAACCTCTGATCCCTGCTGCTGAAACAAACCACTTTAAGACCCTGTTTTAGATTTGTTTCCATGTATTTGAGCAATAGTGGTCTTGGCCCAGTACAGATATATAGTGATTGACTGTTTTTTCCATGGTCAATGCCGATACGATATAAAAGAGCAGAGGAGTCACATTTTGTGCCGTTCTCTCTTTGCACTTAAGAGTTCAAATAAAACAGCAGATTAACCAAAAACAACATTTCGGTCTGTGCTAGAGGTCTAAGACCACACAGCCGATACGCTAAAAAGGGCAAATATCGGCCTGGTAAATCTGCCAACTGATATATCGGTCTATCTTTACTGATATTTTGTATAAGCAGCTCTTGAGGTCTCATTTTTTTATGACCTCTTGCATATAGCTGAGGTTTTTTATTATTTTTCTTTTTCATTTTGTATATACCTTTATATAATTATGCCTTATTAAATCTTTAAATGAGAATTTATTATTACCATTTATATTTTTTACTCTGTGTTATTGTGAATATGATGTGTGAGCTGCTGTGTCCAAAGAATTTCCCTTGTGGATCAATAAAGTTTGTAATAAAGTCCAAGTGTAAAGTGTAAGATATAACCGGAGTTTACTGTCCGTCTAATCAGGATGTGCACTGTTAGCCTGCTAGTTGTTGTTAGCATCACAGTGTCTGCAAACCTTCGCTCTGGCCTCTGAAAGTTGTGAAAAGCCGTTATAAACTCATCCCGGTGAAGGATTAGGCGAGTGAGGAAGAACTATGGACCACTGCAGACTGTTTCAATCAGGTTCTGTTTTTCACGTTTTTGAGGCCGTAAAAATCAGGTAGGTGCCTTAAAAGCTCCAAAAAGGCAGAAAAGCAGATGTGGACTGAGCCCTGATAAACGGCCCGTGCATTGGCCTTAAGTAAACCTGGAGCAGAAGTAGCAGTGACTCAGTGGTAATGTGTAAGTGCAGTGCAGGATGTGAGGCTGCAGTGGAAACATGAAGCGCTCGACTATTGGCAAAACCTTTGAATCATTTCATTGGTTCTTACTCAGCCAGAGAGACGAGTGCCTGGGTTTTTCCACTGAACCGCCCTGTGAAGAAATGTGTACGATTTTCACTTCTCACCAAGAAGGAGAAGAGGCAGAGCTGTCAAAGGCTGGTTTAAGCACACTGCCCGTCAAATGCTTTGGACAAAGCTTTTCTTAAAGGGGACGTATTTCACTTCTATGGGGGATTAACTGCTACACGACATGTTAAAAGTGACTCTCACGGAATCAATTTTAACATTTTCTCAGGGTTTATATGAGACCAATCTGTTCTAGAGTTAATTTAACATTTTGGGAAATGTTGATTAAGGCAGTGTTTACACGGAAACAGTTTGAAGCAAAAAAGTGTGTTTTTGTTCTCACTCTTATTCCACGTTTACACAAGTGTTTTGGGTGGATAATTCTGCCTGCACAAGGAGACGCAAAACTTGCAGTTTGCTGATGTAGTTTGCACGCCCAATGTGTAGGGGGCAGCACCACAAAAACCAGATGCCTGAGTATAACTCTGCTGCTTCTCCTCTTCCTCTTCTGCAGCGCCTCAACTCAAAACAACATGAAGAAGCATAAGAACACCAACGACTTCATGTGGACGGACGAGGAGGGTGAGCTGTTTCTCACCTACTACTACAACTACTACTACTACTACTACAACTACTACTACTACTACTACTACAACTACTACTACTACAACAACTACTACTACTAGTACTATTACTACTACTACTACTACTACTAGTACTATTACTACTACTACTACTACTACAATTACTACTACTGCTACTACTACCACTACGACTACTGCTACTACTGCTACCACCATCATTCGTGGCCACACCAGTTTGTCAGAGTCTGGTCTCTTCAGGTCTCAGAGGCTCAGCAGGGTCTGGTCAGGACTTGGGTGGAGACACTGGGAGCTCCAGGTGCCACAGGGGGGCGCCAGTCACAAAAACATTGTGTCCTTAGGCAAGACACTTCACCCACATGTCCTAGTGTGAAAGTGGAGTGAGTGGTGGTGGTGGTGAAAGGGGCTGATGGTGCAGATTGGAGCCTCACTTCTGTCAGTCTGCCCCAGGGCAACTGTGGCTACAACAGTGAGTGTGGAGAGAATGAAGAATGAAGTGTGAAGCACTGTGGGCGTCATGAAAGGCGCTGTATAAATGCAACAACCACTACTACAATCTTCCACCACCAACTACTTACCCCACCAATTACCACTATTACCACCTCCACCACTATAACTACTACTATTGTCACCACCATTATTATTACCACATCACCTCAGTGTTTCTCCTGTCCACATTTACAGAGGAACCTGAAACTGCAGCGTGACTTTTACAGCCTCCTGAAGTGCGTCTCCTCCCTGAGCTGCTGCTGGACTGACTCACTCACAGTTGTGTCACATTATGTCCAGATCCTTTTTCTGTGGAAGCCGTCAGCACCGTTAACTGTCCGGTGTCAGACGAATCACACAAGTGGAAAACACAGTGATGAGGATTGACAATCTAACGCGATAAGTGAGGTCTGCACATGTTTTCTATTTTTATGACTAGAAACATCTGAAATGGTAATTAGCTGAGCAATTTCTGTAATTATAGGCGGGAGTTTGCCAATGCCAAAAGCCAAAAGGGTGAAAGTGTAACAATTTGGAACAAAAAGGGCAGATCTGATTTAACAAGCAAATGAATTTATGAACTGGGAATTAGGACTCTGGGAAATCATTTGTACTGAAGGGCCAGAACATTAGTGCAGAACATGAGTTTTTAGCCTCGCCCACTTTGCTCTTTCTGGGATTTTGCACCATGACACAGAGACATATGTCTGGGGAGTGTCGGGCAGTTGTTTCCGAGCAGATCTCCAGTCTCTACATTTGTTTTATTCACACTGGGAAAAGCAGCAGGACACAGAGGGAAGTGTCTGGGACAGTGTCAGAGCTGCTTCCCCATGATTCTTTCTAACAGTGTTCCTGACTGGACC
Source organism: Odontamblyopus rebecca (assembly GCA_030686955.1). NCBI lineage: Eukaryota > Metazoa > Chordata > Actinopteri > Gobiiformes > Gobiidae > Odontamblyopus > Odontamblyopus rebecca. The sequence continues at coordinate 767,621 of CM060655.1, read as the reverse complement.
AAAAAGGCCACAGTCTCTATTTTACTCCTGCGCTCCTGTCTGTAGCTTCTGTATTACTACTACTATTACTACTACTACTACTATTACTACTACTACTACTACTACTACTGCTACTACTACTACTATTACTATTACTACTGCTACTGCTACTGCTACTGACATCACCCACCACCACCTCCATCTACTATCACCAGGTACTATTTATTACTAGTAGTTTGGCTGTAACCAAATGAAGCTCAGCGTGGCCAGCAGCTGCAGCAGGGACCATATTTGGAAACCCAAGTGAGAAACTAAAGAGCCGATCAGGAGAGAGGCTGTTGAAGGTCCACGCCCGCTCGCACCTCTGATTTGGCAATAAAACTGTCAATTAGTCTGGTCCTAAAGCCAACGGGAGTGACCTCTGAGAAAGAAGGTACCTGATTTAATGTTCACATCTTGATTTACGGACATAATCGTGAAGTAAGTAGTTTTTTCCTGCACTGTACCGAAAATGTACCGAACCGTGGGGTCTGAACCGAGGTATGTACCGTACCGTGAATTTTGTGTACCGTGCCACGCCTATTCTGGAGTGTTCGTCTCTTCTGACCTCAGTATCACTGAGCCTCTGGGCAGATTCAAGCTGCAGTTTAGACAAGAGCCCAAGAATTTACAGGAACTGGAGCCTTTTGCCCAGAAGAATGAGCAGCTTTACCATCAGAGGAAAGAACACATCCACAACTATCACAAAAGACTCTGAGCTGTCATTGGGTCATTTGTGTAGTTTCTGTTTCATTCTGATTTACAAAGAGGAAACTCAGGTGTTTGGTAATAAACGGCTTCACCCGAGAACTAACCATGAGTGAAAGAAAAGTTTTTGTGTTATTCATATTCTCTGAAAAATGGACAAGAAACCAATCAAATTCTGTCAGGGTCTGTAAACCTATGAGCACAACTGTAAGTCTAGTTTAAGCCCTCGTAAAGCTGTGAAACCTTTAACCCTTTATATATGACATAAAGTCCTTGGGTAATGAGGGGCTTTACCTGCTCCAGTTTGAAGATGTGCTGGTTGAAGTAATGCTGCAGCCGCTCGTTGGCGAAGTTGATGCAGAACTGTTCAAAGCTGTTGTTCTCGTAGTCCTCGAACCCAAAGATGTCCAGCACGCCGATGGACAGGATCTGAGCAAACACACACACACACCAGGCACAATGAACCCAAACACACACACACACCAGGCTCAATGAACCCAAACACACATACACACAAGGACATTTACAAAGCAACAGCAGAACACACCATTTAAACCTTCTACGATATTTTCTTTGTGTCCAAGAGCAAGACATGTGTCCCAAGTGATTTGTTTGACTGCAGTGACTGAAATGTGATGATTAGTTTCGATCTATACAAACATGTTCAGAAATGTGATTCTTCTATTGGTTTTTATCAGTTTACATTTTTGTCTTTTGGTCAAATTTTTTAAACTGTTTTGAAAAGAATCCTAAACGTAAATGGGAAATCTAATCGCAAAGACCGTTACTGCAGAGGAAGCTGAGGACGGTGTGTGAGCGAATGTGTGTAATGGACTCTTGTAAAGCACCATGAGAGTCGTAAAAGTCCAATAAAAGTTGATATTATAACAACTTATCTACTGCTCCTGGTAGATAATAAAACAATTGAATGTCTGTATGCAAAGTAGCGTCACAGTACTAACATTTCAATTTCGATAATAAGGAGTTTACTCGATACAGATACCACAATGACAATTAAAGTTGAACTCCGGCACATTTGAAGCTAAAGTCCGTCCTAGAGGTGGTGAATTCTGTCAGAAGCCACAAAACGGCACAGATCAGTGTTTCCTCAGTGGAGATCTCACTGTGGCAGTGAGTCTGTCAAGGCAACAAACTAGTGTAGTGATGGGGGCAAGTTCTGAACTAGTGCAGTGATGGGGGCAAGTTCTGAACTAGTGTAGTGATGGGGGCAAGTTCTGAACTTCCACGTAAAACATCAGTTTGCTTCAGACTGAAGAAGCTTAACTCCACTTTAACCCATCTGATTTCCCACTGCACAGGCCAAAGCCCAAAAGACTCGATCATTGATGTCGTTTCTAATCCCGTTTATTTACCAGTGAATTATATTTTTTGAAAAACGAAAAAAAAAAAACAGATTCCTGAACCATTTTCTTTCAACAGCTTTCAGTTTCTCTTCGTCTTCACTGTCAGGAGTCGATCTTCACTTGTTGCTGGAGTCGGTGATCGAGTCTTTTGGGCTTTTGTGCAGATAAAGATGTTTTCTAACGTTTCCAGACACTAATGAGTGAACCAGGCAGAGCGTTTGGTTTGTTAGACTCGTGGCTGTTGTCAGATGGGTTAAAGTGGAGTTAAGCTTCTTCAGTCTGAAGCAAATTGGTGTTTTACGTGGAAGTGAAGAACTTGCCCCCATCACTACACTAGTTCAGAACTTGCCCCCATCACTACACTAGTTCAGAACTTGCCCCCATCACTACACTAGTTTGTTGCCTTGACAGACTCACACACAGTCAGATCTCCACCGAGGAAACACTGATCTGTGCCGTTTTTTGGCTTCTGACAGAATTCACCTCCTCTAGAAACGACTTTAGCTTCAAACGTGCCGGAGTTCAGCTTTAAAAACACTCTTTCTTAAGACAACAGGATGTTATTTTCAACTTTAAATGGCAGTACTTTGTTTAATATTAGTCTGTGCTCTTCTGCTTGTTCTGATACAGCTCAAGATCCTCCTAAAGACATTCTAAAAGTTCATTTCTGTCATGTCAATGGGCCTTTGTAGTATCGATACCGGCTCAAATGAGGATCTATTTCGATACTAGTTTTATAATGCATTAGTATCTCTTTTTTTTCTATACTTTTGACAAGCCGCAGTGACTGTAAAGTGCAATAACATGTGATACTGTGATAACTTATCTACCGCTCCTGAAGGTAATAAAATGATTGGATGTAATAAAGTGGCATGAATCGTTATGAGTGGATCTGTACATAAACGGGTTTTTCTGTCAGGTTTTCTAGGAGAGATTATTATTATTAGACACTTTTAAACGAAGATCATAAAGAAAACAAAAGAAAAACATGTGGCCACACTTATTTGTAATTTTATATCCACTTTGTCCCCTTATGAAATAATAAAAAAATTAATAAAATAAAATGTAGGGCCAAGTTTATTTGTAATTTTATATTCACTTCATCACCTTAAATAATAAAAAAGAAAATGACACCTTAATAATAAAAAAAACCCGTAGAGTTAAGTTTATTTCATGTTAAATCAAATAAAAAGGCTGTTGTGGATGTACCTTGGTGGTCTCCTCCAGGTCCCTGATGTTGAGCAGCGCGTGGTTTATCCTGAACACGATCCAGTCAAACAGGGCTGAGTACAGAGACTTGGCCATGGAGTCCCGGACCGTCCCGGCCTGCACACAGAGGAGGAACCGTCACTCACTCTCAAACTGAAACACGACATTTATTTTATTTATTTAACCTTTATTTAACCAGGAAGGTCCCACTGAGATTAAAAACCTCTTTTTCGAGGGAGTCCAGGCCAAGAGACACATTTCAACACAAACACAGATAAACAAACAGCATTAAAACTGCACAGGTTCTGAAAAACAGCTGCACATTATAGAGGCCGAGTCTGTAAGGCTCAGTTTGGTTTGAAAAACATTTAAGGACAATAGTTCAGACAGTTTCCAGTCTTTCTGCAACTAGTTCCAGGTAAAAGGTGCAGACAGAGGCTCTGTGTGGGCAAAAGGAGCAGAGCAACAGCCGAACATCTGATCGAGTAAGAGCCACATTTTTGCTTGTGATCAAAGTACAAATGTAAAGAGGCACAATCCAAGTGCAGCTTTGTAATAAAAGTGACCAGAGTCCTGCCTCTAGTGGCCAGAGGAGGACATTTTGCTGCTAAGAACCAGTCACAATGACAAAGGTCGAGACAACTGGAACAGGCTCAGGACCTGCACCAGCCACAGGCTCACAAACAGAACTGTACAGGAACCGTACGGAAGATCTACATTTGAACTTTCATCAGCTTGAAGGAGGAGGTGGGGGAGGAGGAGGAGAGGAGAGGAGGAGGAGACAGAGGAGGAGGAGGAGGAAACAGAGGAGGAGGAGGTGAGGAGGAGGAAGTGAGGAGGAGGATGAGAGGAGGAGGAGGTGGGGGAGGAGGAGGAGGTGAGGAGGAGGATGAGAGGAGGAGGAGGTGGGGGAGGAGGAGAAGGAGGAGGAGGTGGAGGAGGAGACAGAGGAGGAGGAGGAGGTGAGGAGGAGGTGAGGAGGAGGTGAGGAGGAGGTGGGGGAGGAGGAGGAGACGGCGAAGGAGGAGGGGGAGGTGAGGAGGAGGAGGTGAGGAGGAGAGGAGGTGAGGAGGAGGAGACAGAGGAGGAGACAGAGGAGGAGGAGCTGTGAAGCAGCCGGGTGTCGTGCACTCCTCAGAGGAGGTGCACTGGGCGACACAGGGGGAGGTCCCTGGAGGGAGATCCTCCCGGACAGATTCACGTCCTCTTGAACTCAAAGCTCTTTTCACCTGTGGGCCTCATGCTTCTCCACTGTGGGCCTCATGCTTCTCCACTGTGGGCCTCATGCTTCTCCACTGTGGGCCTCGTGCTTCTCCACTGTGGGCCTCATGCTTCTCCACTGTGGGCCTCATGCTGCTCCACTGTGGGCCTCATGCTTCTCCACTGTGGGCCTCATGCAGCTCCACTGTGGGCCTCATGCTTCTCCACTGTGGGCCTCGTGCTTCTCCACTGTGGGCCTCATGCTGCTCCACTGTGGGCCTCATGCTTCTCCACTGTGGGCCTCGTGCTTCTCCACTGTGGGCCTCATGCTTCTCCACTGTGGGCCTCGTGCTTCTCCACTGTGGGCCTCATGCTTCTCCACTGTGGGCCTCGTGCTTCTCCACTGTGGGCCTCGTGCTTCTCCACTGTGGGCCTCGTGCTTCTCCACTGTGGGCCTCATGCTTCTCCACTGTGGGCCTCATGCTTCTCCACTGTGGGCCTCGTGCTTCTCCACTGTGGGCCTCATGCTGCTCCTCTGTGGGCCTCATGCTTCTCCACTGTGGGCCTCGTGCTTCTCCACTGTGGGCCTCATGCTTCTCCACTGTGGGCCTCATGCTTCTGGTCCACTGTGGGCCTCGTGCTTCTCCACTGTGGGCCTCGTGCTTCTCCACTGTGGGCCTCATGCTTCTCCACTGTGGGCCTCGTGCTTCTCCACTGTGGGCCTCATGCTGCTCCACTGAGGGACTCCAGCGTCACCACTGTGGGCCTCATGCTGCTCCACTGTGGGCCTCGTGCATCTCCACTGTGGGCCTCATGCTGCTCCACTGTGGGCCTCATGCTGCTCCACTGTGGGCCTCATGCTGCTCCACTGTGGGCCTCATGCTTCTCCACTGTGGGCCTCATGCTGCTCCACTGTGGGCCTCATGCTTCTCCACTGTGGGCCTCGTGCTTCTCCACTGTGGGCCTCGTGCTTCTCCACTGTGGGCCTCATGCTTCTCCACTGTGGGCCTCGTGCTTCTCCACTGTGGGCCTCGTGCTTCTCCACTGTGGGCCTCGTGCTTCTCCACTGTGGGCCTCGTGCTTCTCCACTGTGGGCCTCATGCTGCTCCACTGTGGGCCTTGTGCTTCTCCACTGTGGGCCTCATGCTTCTCCACTGTGGGCCTCATGCTTCTCCACTGTGGGCCTCGTGCTTCTCCACTGTGGGCCTCATGCTTCTCCACTGTGGGCCTCATACTTCTTGTCCACTGTGGGCCTCATGGAAAAAGTTACTCCATAGAGGGTAACTAAGTAAAGTAAGGGATTACTTTTTAAAGAAGAGTATCGAGCAAACACCACTTTTTTAAAGTCACTTTTCCAACACTGCTGTGTCTTGTTCTGGTGGTTTTGCTTATTGCTGCATCTGTTCATTAAAACACATTTGTTCACAGCAGAATTAATCTCCACTTGTTCTAATGAATCAACAGTGAGGCCTGATTCTCAAAGCAGATGTTTGTATTTGATTTCCGTCGATAGCTGGAGTTTATGTGTTGTAAACTGTGTGGACAAAGTCAACAAACAGTCACTACTTCACTGAAACATATTACACAACTTTTCCTGCCAATTAGCCTGTATATGTCTGCAGATGTGATGATAGTGAACGTTTGTGTTGGAAAAGTGCCTTTAAAGTGCAGCTTAAGTTTCACTGCGGTTTATTTGCACATAAACTGCAGAATTATTAAAGAAAAGCCCCGGAGTCCTGCTTCCACTGGAACAGTCCGACCCGAGGGCGGCACGTCCTTCGTCCTGCACAACATTCTCCACTTTGTTTTCTAAATAATTCAGCACTTATAGTGAGCACAAGTGCCCGACAGTGGCACAGACACATGTGCACTGATACTTCACTTTCTCATTCTCCTGTTCACACAGCCGGACCCGGGGATTTACCTGCACTTTTCCACAACAGGGTCATGTGTGACAGAGTCAGAATGGATTTCCCTGTATTTTTACTCTGTTAATGCCCCATGTAAAACACTAGGAATCTGAGGGAAGGTTTATGTGTGAAAAACAGCAGAAGACTGCAAGTACCACAGAGATAACGCAGCGCCTGATACTAATTCTATCATCCACTTAGCAACTCGGCTAATGCGGCAAGATTTTGGAGCATGTAAACCTTTGAGTGTTTTATTTTGGATTAGAAATATACATGTAAAAGTGGCTCATGTATTTGTTCAGGTGACCAGACGGGACAGTCCCAGTTTAGAGCCCTGTGTCCAAAACAGACTGATGGTTCTGCACAATGACTGAACATTCTGTGGTTTTATCACATTTCATTTTTTTCTTTCAATCTGATTTTACTCAGTATCAAGGGCAGGTTCCAGTGTAATGAAGTAAAATACTTGGGTCGAGCAAAAGTCAAATGACCCATTTCAAAAACTACTTCAAATATTCCAACTCATAAAAATGACCCAGTTGCAGTAATGTGAGTAAATGTAATTAGTTACTCTCCACCCACAGTGAGCACCACAGAGACACTGGACCCCGTCACAGTCAAACCTGATTTAGTCCTTTTAGGTCTAAAACAACTGGATTTCAGCGTTGAAACCGGCAACTCAGAAGAGAGACTCCTGTGAGGCTCTTCCTGCTTCCTGACTGGAGAATCGTCTTGAAAACCAAAGCAGAACTTTGCCGTTATCTGCAGTGTTTATCTCCAGTGTGATGAAGAATACATCCGCATTACAATAGTTATCAGGAAGAGCCAAGTTTGACTGGAGCATGTTTATCTCATATCTGAGGAGACACAGAGGTCAAGTCTGTGAAATGTCAAAGAAAAACTTACAGAGTTCCTTTAACCTCAGAATAATCACAGTCCACTAAACTGTGCAGCATTTATTTCACCCAAACCTCCTCACGCCTTTTCCACCAAGGTTCCAGGGCTGGTTCGGAGCCAGTGCCAAATCTTGAACCACTTCTTTGTTTTTCCACACAAATAAACCGGCTCTGGTCCTGAAGAACCGGTTCAACTCAGCACCAACTAAAGGCTCCGGAAACAAGAACCGGTGCCATAGGTGGAGGGGCGGGGTTACAGTTACACAGTTTAATAAGAAATCCTGCATAATGTACGTGAGGCTTTTGCATTTGAATTCAGACGCCCCCGACACACGTCTTGGACGCTGTGCTTTCCTGAGAGATACTTTAGGCTAGTGTATTTATTACACACATCAGCGGAGCGGCACCGCGGAGCTTCGGCCCATCGAGCTCCACCCTGTCGAGCTCCAGCCTGTCGAGCTCCACCCTGTCGAGCTTCAGCCTGTCGAGCTTCAGCCTGTCGAGCTCCAGCCTGTCGAGCTCCAGCCTGTCGAGCTTCAGCCTGTCGAGCTCCAGCCTGTCGAGCTCCAGCCTGTCGAGCTCCAGCCTGTCGAGCTCCAGCCTGTCGAGCTCCAGCCTGTCGAGCTCCAGCCTGTCGAGCTCCAGCCTGTCGAGCTCCAGCCTGTCGAGCTCCAGCCTGTCGAGCTCCAGCCTGTCGAGCTCCAGCCTGTCGAGCTCCAGCCTGTCGAGCTCCAGCCTGTCGAGCTTCAGCCTGTCGAGCTTCAGCCTGTCGAGCTCCAGCCTGTCGAGCTCCAGCCCGTCGAGCTCCAGCCCGTCGAGCTCCAGCCCGTCGAGCTCCAGCCCGTCGAGCTCCAGCCCGTCGAGCTCCAGCCCGTCGAGCTCCAGCCCGTCGAGCTTCAGCCCGTCGAGCTTCAGCCCGTCGAGCTCCAGCCCGTCGAGCTCCAGCCCGTCGAGCTCCAGCCCGTCGAGCTCCAGCCCGTCGAGCTCCAGCCCGTCGAGCTCCAGCCCGTCGAGCTTCAGCCCGTCGAGCTCCAGCCTGTCGAGCTCCAGCCTGTCGAGCTCCAGCCTGTCGAGCTCCAGCCCGTCGAGCTCCAGCCTGTCGAGCTCCAGCCCGTCGAGCTCCAGCCCGTCGAGCTCCAGCCCGTCGAGCTCCAGCCTGTCGAGCTCCAGCCTGTCGAGCTCCAGCCTGTCGAGCTCCAGCCTGTCGAGCTCCAGCCTGCGCAGCGACAATTACTTTTCTTCGGGAACGCATCCTTTGCCCATAGCAATAATGAAGAGTTGTATGTCTCTTTGGATGGACAAGAACGTTTGTAAAATAAATAAGAACAGAATGGATCTGTGGCGATCGTCCTCCACTGTTATTATCAGAGCTGCTGGTTCTAGGACAGCAGCACCTGCAGGAACAGAGCAACGGAGCTCTTCTCCAGCTCTGGTACAAACACAAACCAGTGTGAGGTGTGTGTGTGAGGTGTGTGTGTGTGTGTGTGTGTGTGTGTGTGTGTGTGTGTGTGTGTGTGAGGTGTGTGTGTGTGTGAGTGTGTGTGTGTGAGGTGTGTGTGTGTGTGTGTGTGTGTGTGAGGTGTGTGTGTGTGTGAGTGTGTGTGTGTGAGGTGTGTGTGTGTGTGTGTGTGTGAGGTGTGTGAGTGTGTGTGTGTGTGTGTGTGTGAGGTGTGTGTGTGTGTGAGTGTGTGTGTGTGTGTGTGTGTGTGTGTGTGTGTGTGTGTGTGTGTGTGTGTGTGTGTGTGTGTGTGTGTGTGTGAGGTGTGTGTGTGTGTGTGTGTGTGTGTGTGTGTGTGTGAGGTGTGTGTGAGGTGTGTGTGTGTGTGTGTGTGTGTGTGTGTGTGTGTGTGTGTGTGTGTGTGTGAGGTGTGTGTGTGTGTGTGTGTGTGAGGTGTGTGTGTGTGTGTCCCCTGTATAAACACTGGGCTCAGAGTCTCACCCTCTGCGTTCACACTGATACACTCTCAGGGCCATAAGGACTCTTTAATCTAAGGCTGCAGATGTTATCAGCTCAGCTGTGCAAACCAGAGTGAAGCAGCGGCATTTCTGGGGCAAGGAAACATCGATTACAGAGTAAAACTTAAAGAAACTCTTGGTCAACTAAGGACATGTCCTCGATCGAAGCTCTTTTCTATCTCCTCTGCAGCAAAGGGATGAGGAAATAATGTATTTGTATAAAGACACATTTCATTTGTGAGTTTAATCTGACTTTTTATATTTACAGAGCTTAACAAATGTATCAGACACCATCCAGTACACACTGTGTGCCACTGCTGCCAGAATATTACAGTATTTCTGTTCACCAGAATATCTTTTTATGTTTCTATGGTTAATCCTCCAGTATCTGCAGGAGCTTTTTATCAAAGCCAGATCCTTAATGCTAAAATAGAACTTTGTTACTATCCATAAATGTTCAAGTTTAATGTTTTCCAAAAATTATCGATTTGTGATAAATAGACAGATAGACTTTATTCATCCCTGTGAGGAGAAGTTCAAGTTCTCCGGTAGCAGAAACATTAAACAAGAAACACAAATCTAAGAACCAAATTAAAAGCCTAAATAAATAAATACATTTGCAATAAAATAAATAAGTCAATAGTTAAAAGTTACTAACGACAGTAATGAGGTGCACATAAGGAAGAGCTGTTAAACAGTCTTACAGCAGCAGGAATAAATGATTCTGAACCTGTCAGTGTGACTGCGACGTTATTTAAGAGGCACTTGTTTAACAGCACAAATCAGGTCCCTGTTGTTCCAGTGAGGTCAGTTCATGAGGAGATTGTGTTCAAATAAAACTTAGATTAAAGCCTCACTACAGTCACAGAACTTCAGAGCGTTTTACAACCACAACAGGACCTGAGTCACCAGAGCCTCACCTGCACATGGAGACACGTCCAAGTGTGTCACTCTCACTTTATGGACAGACCCGCCTCAGGTCAACACAGAACCTGCACAGGATCGAGGCCATTGGCTAATCTAGAGTTCAACAAAGGAACGTGAACTGAGCTGAACCAAAACCAAAACACAGCAGGTGTTTGTGGCAAAGACATCATTCCACCACAGGCCTGGGCCACGAGACAAAGAGACGAGATTTTGACATGACATCATAAACTGTCCTCGTGTTCCGTTACCTCGGCCAGTTTGTACGGGACGATCAGCTTCTCGCCCACTGTGACGGTCTTTCGTGTGGTCAGAGCTTCAAACAGCATCTCCTCCTTCACCTGGACACAGCAGATGTTAGAGGAATATAGGGAAATAATGTCTAAAGCAGCTACAGCAGGTCTATGAATAAAACAAACAGCAGAAGAAATATCATAGCCTAAAAATATAAACATTTTCTCGTGCACGTTTAATGTTTAATGCACAAAACAGAGCGAAACTGAAGAGAAACTCGAGCAGAGTTGCCTTGGCGATTGAAAAGGGCAAAAGTCCAGCTATTATCAGCAAACAGAACCCTATGAATATGGGCAGTGTAACGTTATTGCCCTGTAACATTCCTGCAGCATTATTGTATGGAGCTCCACAGTCCCGCCCACTTCCAAGTCCACTCTGGGTTCAGTAAATTTCCCATTCACTTTTCCCACAGACTTCAAAGATTCTAATGTGAAAAGTTTAGATTAAAAAGGCCCAACTGAGCCCAGCCAGCTCTGTGGTGACTGAGCTCCAGAAGAGGAAAGTAATGACATCCAAACCTCATGGTGCAATATTATCATTATGTTAAGTTCTGTAAATACCAAACAAGACCAAATCTTCAGCTAACTTCTCTTTTCTCCTGTTGTCTCGAATTGTAAATATTAGGGCCCGACCCATATTCCAGTTGGTCAAAATTATCGGCCAATAAGAGGCGCTTAGAGACATATAATAATATAATATAAGACAAATCATTCATATTTTTTGAGAGCCATTTTTAACTATTTTTATCTTTTATCTTATTGTATTTATCTTATCTTATTTTTGAACATTTGATTCTAGCCACAGGCTCTTGGTCGGTTGCATTTGTAACAAAGAAAATTTCCCCTCGGGGATGAACAAAACTCATTCTGATTCTGATTCTGATATCGGCCTAAATCTTGTCGATATGGGCCGATACTCCCCGTGGGCAGGTTATACCATGTTATAAAGCTCAGACTCTCTATATTATGTCCATTTAATCCAATTTACCAACAGATAAATGTCCTGATCTGTGGCGCCGCATCAGTGTTTAAATGTTCTTGTGTCTGATCCACAAAACTGACTAAAGAAAAGTGAACTTTAGTGCATTTCCTTTCCCGCTAAAGGTTAATAGCGGCAGTTTTTACTTTGTGTACAGGCTAAAACGCCGTTAGGCCGACAGACTGTCTTTAAATATGACGTAAAGAGGCAGAAGAACAATAAATGTCGCCTAAATAAACTTTATTTAAAAGCCAATAGAGCCAGACCTGAGTTTTATAATCAGATTTACAGTGAATTTTTACATCACTAAATAAATCGGCTTTTATATCGGCAGCTCCAACTCCAGTTTTATCGGCATCATATCGGCCACAACAAAATCCATATCGGTCGGGCCCTAGTACGTAGGATACTATGCTATAAAAATACCTCGACAAGAATCTGGTGTGAATCACGACTCTCATAATCCCAAGAATTAAGAGGAAAACATATTTCTTCACATTGTCTGCACTGAAATGAATCATGTAGTTCCTCATGTTTATTCACTGTTGCTACGACAAAATAAAGAGTTTAAGCAAAGGAACTTGTAATTTGATATATTGAGCCCTTTGATGATAAAGTATCACAATATTTCAGTTACTGTTACATCCCTAATCCATAAATTTGTTCTTTTAAGCAGCAAAAGCACATTTAAAACACAAGATTCTGCAGTTTCAAAGTTCAGCTCTATGGGGGAAATGAATGGGAAACTGACTTCCAGAACCAGAGGTGGGCGATGACTGTTCTGAGCTCCATTGTTGTAATAAACAGCAGCAGGATGTAGAAACACTGCAGCCGACACAAGCCTCCCATAAAATCCACAACTATGGAGCTAAACGGTGATCACCCACCGCCTGGTTCCAGAAACACATTTCACATTCATTTTACCCAAAGACGTTCCAGAAAAAATATTACATTAAATGTGTGAAAGCTTCGGAACTAATAACCACAAGATTGCCAAGTTATTAAGGCATTTTGCAGAATCTTACATTTTAAATGTGCTTTTTGGACTGAAAGATACACTCTGTGACTTTTCTGGAGGGGTGTTTGTTTCCATGGAGACGTTCATGCATTGGTTTAAATAGTCCACAGTTCGGCATTGAACTAATGTACATTTATTCAACTGCAGATGTGATTTATTCCTCAAAAATACCTTAAAAGCATCGATTCACTGCATTAAAGGCCTATAAAAAATAAGAAAAAATACAAATTTTGAGGTAAAAATGTCCTATTTTAAGTGAAATTTTCTGCCAGTGCAGTAAGAAATTTGATGAAATACAAATCTTGTTCTAAGCAGAAAACACGAGTTTCAAGTATTTATGGTAAGATTTTTCCCCTTATTGGTTTGAGAAGGAAGTTAAAGAGGCTTAACCTGGACTGAGTTAATATAAAAAGTGCTTAGAATAAGTTGTAATATCGAGATAAGATAAATCAGGATGAATATCTTGAAACAAGTAAAAAAAATCTCATCTTATTAAGTAAAAAAATCTTAAAATTGTTTTTTGAAGATGAATCTGCTTAATTCAAGTCAGTTTAACTGTGCTAGAAAATCCCTTTTTGTCGTGTTCTTACTCCATAAATCTAACCTCTAATGTGGCCTGCGAGTCTCTATGGAGTTTCATAAGTTTATGGCCACACTGTGGAACATTTTAAGCACATCTCCAAGGAGACGAGCAGGTGATGGACCCTCCAGGACAGAAGAAGAAGAGAAGAACTCTGTGCACTTTTAAAATAACCTCCTTTGAACTCTTCATATTTGAATTTTTGGAAAGTCTATGGGAAAATGAATGGAAAACTGGACTGTTGAGTTCCAGTGTAAAACACGTGTCTCCAACTCAAACCGAACCACAGGCCTTTACCTCGAGCAGCTCGGAGACGATGGGCAGCACCTCAGGGTTACAGATGTCTATGGAGTCGTCCCTGTACGTCTTCCTCTTGTAGCGGATGTTCCCGAGATGGAGGATGGCCGACAGCAGGGAGAAGATCCTGCACAACACGGCAGCGGCCAACGTCAACACACGAGCCTCATATTTGACCTCAGATATGTGCGATTCGGCCCAAAACAAACGAGGGACGCTACTCGAGCTGTCCGCGCAATCGAGCAGGACAGGAACAAAAATCGACCTGTCTGTAAGTGTAAAAGACCAAATAATCCAGAAAAGACAAACTAGGGATGGGCTCTGAGGACTAAGCCTGTCTGGAACTCTGCTGTGAGTGACACGAGTTCATGAAAAACATAAAATAAACTGAAATGAATAAATAAAAGTCATTTATTCACACTTACCCAGTTCATTTCTAGCATCCTACTTATTCACTGTGACGAGTTTAGAAGCGGGTTTCATAACTTTCGAGACCAGTGTGGACTTTTGCCATGAAGGTACACTGACAACTAGCATGCTAACGCGCACTTCCTGACTTCTGTTAAACCTCTTTGGTGTCAGAGGTGTGAAAAGTGCTGATAAACTCATCACAGTGGAAAACTGCAGTAAGAGAGGAATAACTTTGGATACGGAGGATAATTTGACGCATTAGATTTTGAATTTTAAATCCCGCTGAATTTCTCACTTTGAATCTTTTAATTCTGAAAAAAACATCTGAATTATTTTTCAGATTTTAGTTGCTGAAATTTGAAGTATACTTTTTCAATAAGTTTCAAAACAAAAAAAATCACCTTTAAATAAAAATGACTGAAACATGTTTTTTCAGAGATTAAAACTGAAAATGAGAATAAAAAAACAAACATTGAAATTCAGTGGCATTTAAAACTCAAAATCTGATGAAACAAATTATTTTGCATATTTGGACAAGTTCACATTTTTTAATATGGTAAAAATAGGTACAACGTCTTAAGTAATAAAATCTAACCTAGTAAACCCAGTGTTCTAATGGAGGCAGACGTCTACTGTATTATATGTGATATTATATATATATTATATATATATTATATATATATTATATATATAGATCAGTGGTTCTTAACCTTGTTGGAGGAACTGAACTCCACTAGTTTCATTGGCGCATTAACTGAACCTTCTTAACTGAACCTTCTTAACTGGAAAAATAAAATGTTTTTTCAAATTCAAACACAGGTTTATGTATTTTATTGGTGCACAAAATGAACTGTGCAATATCAATGTGTTCAAAGAACAAAACCATCTAAACATGGTTCTCACACAAAAACAAGAACATAATGAATTATTTACTAAAAATCAGTGACTTCTGCTGTTGCCTTTTAGAGACCAGTTCAGAAATGCACAGCTTCATCTCAAAGTCTGTTCCTTCTCTTCGTTTTTATGTCCTCGAAAAGGAACTGTTCACAAAAGTATGTTAGAATAAATGGTATGAAAATCTCCAGAGCTTTCTTAGCTATAACAGGGTACGTTACCTTTTTTCTTTTGCTCGACATAGTTCGTATGAAGGGAAAATGTTAAGAAAGAAATGGCACGACACCATCACCACAGTCACAGACATATGACATACATCACCAAACATGTGAGTCTGACCCTGAACCCCTGAGACTGACTCACCGAAGGTTAAGAACCACTGATCTATATTCTGTTGTATTATATGTGATGAGTGCCGTCTGTCCCACTCGGTCCCTGCAGAGTGACACTCACTGTTTGCGGGTGGTGGGGAGGAAGCCCACCATCTCCATGGCCAACTGCAGACGCTCAAAGTCGTGCTTCAGGTCCTCACCCTCCACCGTGAAGCAGTCCTACACACACAAACACACAAACGCACAAACACACAGGTCACAAACGGCTCCCAGGTTCAGATGTGAAGAGTGTGAAGAGTGTGGAGAGTGTGGGGAGTGTGGGGAGTGTGGAGAGTGTGGAGAGTGTGGAGAGTGTGGAGAGTGTGGAGAGTGTGGGGAGTGTGGAGAGTGTGGAGAGTGTGGGGAGTGTGGGGAGTGTGGAGAGTGTGGAGAGTGTGGGGAGTGTGGAGAGTGTGGAGAGTGTGGAGAGTGTGGAGAGTGTGGAGAGTGTGGGGAGTGTGGAGAGTGTGGGGAGTGTGGAGAGTGTGGGGAGTGTGGGGAGTGTGGAGAGTGTGGAGAGTGTGGGGAGTGTGGGGAGTGTGGAGAGTGTGGAGAGTGTGGGGAGTGTGGGGAGTGTGGAGAGTGTGGAGAGTGTGGAGAGTGTGGAGAGGGTGGAGAGTGTGGGGAGTGTGGGGAGTGTGGGGAGTGTGGGGAGTGTGGAGAGGCCTGATGGGCTGTAGTTCACACAGCGGAGCAGAGGCTGGTGAGCAGTGACTCACTTAAAGGCCTATGATTAAGAGAGCAGCTCACACCAAACTGCACAGCCCTCATCTGCACAGCCCTCATCTGCACAGCCCTCATCTGCACAGCCCTCATCTGCACAGCCCTCATCTGCACAGCCCTCATCTGCACAGCCCTCATCTGCACAGCCCTCATCTGCACAGCCCTCATCTGCACAGCCCTCATCTGCACACACTCTATTAAGTATTAAGAACTATTAAGTAAAAAAAACCTACTCAAGTTCAGTTTCAGACATTCCAGCCCAGGGACAGGGGACACAGGGCTCAAAACTGAGACTGTCCCGGGTAAACAGGGACGTCTGATCACTAGGGTAGTTCACAATATGATGGTATAAGTAAAGGTTTTCTAAATTTTGCCAGATCAGTAGATCCTATTGACATTGTGAACATCTGTACCATAAACTGAGCCAATAGGGCGGCAGTAAAGGGTGGCAAAGATAAGTTTGCTCATTAATAATCTCTCCCAGTCTCTCTGTACTTATGCTCCACATATCAGAACATTAGAACAGTTCAGACTCTATATTCATGTGTGACTTTGTTCTTTTTCATACTTTATCTTTGCTTTTGGTCTTCATTTGGCACAGACGGACACAGACGTTCACAGAGACAGTCTGGAGCTCTAATAGTTTCCTCGGGTCTGTGGAGTGGGTCAGACTGTTTTTAGTGGCAGGGCGACTGTGGCCATTGACCTGCACTAGCCCAGCACCAGCACCTCTGCAAATACAAGGACTGGAGGAAGATTTAAAGTGTCTCCACACGTCTCCAACACTCTGGATCATGAGGAAATGAGGAACTATGAACAAAATTCTGATCTGTCCCTTTAACAATTTCAAAACTGTGCAGATGCTTCTAATATCAATTGGAACAAGGCAAAAAGCGATCTGGCAAATTTGGTGAAAGTTAATTTTCTGAACCACCCTGTATTAGTTCCTTTTGTTTGGAGCATAATCCTGCTGACTTTTTAAAGCGAAATGTTTTACACTATGTGAAACTGTTCTGTTTATAAAGTGCGCTGTACAAATAACGTTCGATTGTACTGGACGAACATACTGACAGTTCCTCCGTAATAAGAAGTCTCCGTGTGGCAGAGTCATGTTCTCTGCTCCGTACACAGTCTAAATGTTCAGCGGGGCCGTGTCGGCGCAGGATTCCCCGTCCCGGCTGCAGTGTTGTCTTTCCCAGGCGGCCGGGTGGGCTTTGATGCAGCAGAGCGAGCGGAGCCACTGTAATAGGAGCTGCTCTGCGCTTTATGGGCCCATTCCAATATGGCCGCTGTAATTACCACATACCAGGGCTGCAGAAACACAAACACGAGACTCACACTTCCACTAGCTCGCCTCCACGCTGCTCCCGGGGTTAGATTAGTTACGCAACGTCCACTTTCAATTCACACGTGGGCAAAGAAGAAACGCCACATTTTGGGACTTGGGAGTTTGAGAAATTCTTTATGAATATTTGAATTGATATGAGGCAAAGCTGTTTATTTAAAAATCATGTTGTTTCTTCCTGAAATGTTCTACAGTTTGGCATTTCATTTAATTATATCCATAGAGGCAAGCAGGCCACATCACCAAGCCAAGTTACAGGTCAGATCTATGGAGAAATGGACCTGCTCACAGTAATTATGGATGTGTTTGTTATGAGAAATAAAGACATGTAATTGAATAAATGCAACATATATTTGCCACACTGTGGAACATCCCAGGCAAAGGAATAAGCAGGTAGAGGCTCCTCTAGAAAAGTTACTGTGCACTTTTAAAGCTATTTGCAATGAGCCCGGCCCATCCATCCTGCTGTACTCACTTATCAACTGTACAGGATATCAGGGCGTAGGCTGTATATATATATAAATGCTGCCGCGTTCCAAATAGGAATTTTGCATGCGGCTCGTTCAGCTCCTCCTAATCCCGGCTCCCACTGACTTCCATTTTCCACTGGAATATTGTCGTCCTGCCTCTGTACCTGCTGCTGGGGCCTCGTCATTTTGATCTTAAAATATTAGTATTAACCCACTTTATGTGATCCGGGGGGTTTTATTTTGCGATTGTCCATCTTCTTCCTCTTATCCGGGACTTCAGTCTAAGCAGGGACTCCCAGACTTCCTTCACCCCAGACACTTCCCCCAGCTCCTCCTGAACCCTGAGGTGTTCCCAGAGACAGAGTCCCTCCAGCGTGTCCTGGCTCTTCCCCGGGACCTCCTCCGAGTGAGACATGAACACCTCCTGAGGGAGACGTCCAGGAGGCATCAGAACAGACGCCCTCCCCTCAGAACAGATGCCCTCCCCTCAGAACAGACGCCCTCCCCTCAGAACAGACGCCCTCCCCTCAGAACAGACGCCCTCCCCTCAGAACAGACGCCCTCCCCTCAGAACAGACGCCCTCCCCTCAGAACAGACGCCCTCCCCTCAGAACAGACGTCCTCCCCTCAGCTGCTCCTCTTGACGTGGAGGTGCAGTGACTCTACTCCGAGAAATGAGGAAACTCATTTCTTCGCTTGTATCTGGATCTGGTCCTTTCGGTCGTTCCCAGAGTCAGGACCACAGGTGAGGGGAGGAACGTGACTGAGGTAAATCCAGAGCTTCGCCTTTGGGCTCAGCTCCTCTTCACCACAACGTCCGATACAGCAACTGCATCACTGCCGACGCTGCACCGATCCACCTGTCAACCTCACGCTCCATCCTCCCCTCACTGAGACCCAGAGATACTGGAACTGCTCCACCTGAGGCAGGGACTCCCCACCTGCAGAGGGCGCCACCTTTGTCCAGGCGAGAACCACAGCCTCGGATTTGGAGCAGCTGATACTCATTTTGTGATTGTGGCCGTTAAAATGTTCCTAAGATAGAGCCTGGGTCATTTGACTGGAGCCGAACACTATGGGCGACGTCACACTCGCTTAGCCCACTTCTTTATACAGTTTATGAATCTAGGCTACACTGCCAGACAGCAATAACATAGACACCATCTAGTGGTGAAGTGTGAGAATACAACAGGGCTGAGACGGCCAGTCCAAATACAGGCAGTAGCTTTAAAGACGTACAACTGCACGTTAAATGTTCCTTTTATTTAATAGATTATGATGGACACCCACAAAAGATTTTAATTTGATCAGTTTTAAAACATGTTACCACAAATACAATTTTGGCCTGGAAATTTTAAACTTGATTGAAAATGAATGAGGTCTACTTCAGTTTACCTCCAGTCACCTTCATTCCTTCATTTTCTAATTCTATAGACGACTGCTGCCATTTTTACCATGTTGTATCTGAGACTTCTGCCATTACAAACTGCATACGGCCCAGTGAAATAAACAGGCTCATTTACTAACTTAATCACGTTTTGTCCGTTTACTCATCTGTGTCTCATTGGAGCGGTTTATTTTTGCTACTTTCAGAAGTGAATTGTGCACAAACCCTGCTTGTTTTGGCTGTGTTTTCTAACCTAATGACTGGATAATGTTTGAGTCTTCATTAGGGGAAGTGGATGCACGTGGAGGACACAGGGAAAGCAGAGGATGAGACCAGGACATAGCAGCACAGCCAAACAGTGAGGAGCAAAAACAATCCACAGACAAATAAACTGCACCGAGATGGAACACGTGAAGCAGCACAGAGCCGCCACCACCACATGTGCAGGAGATGTGAGAAACCGTGGGACCTGCTTAAAGAGGCACTATTCTACTTCTATGGGGGATTAGTGATTGAATTTCTTTCAGGATCCCACTCTTTTTCACTGACAACATTTAAAAACTTTTCCAAGACTTTTTCATGACCTCAAGTGAATTTTCCATGACTTCACGGTCTCTGCGTGTGTAGAATTTCTCAGACTTTTCGGGCTAAATATGAAATGTTTCCTCTCACCTTATGGTTTGGTATTAAAGTTTATCATTCAAAATCCTGTCAGTGCATTTACTGTCGTCTCTTTTAAACAACAGATTGTGTTTGTCCTGTGGAGCGGCTGGAGCATTCAGCCTAATGACAACTTAACAGAACTCTGTAGTTGCGTGAAAGAGAAATTCCATGACTTTTCAAGGCCTGGAAAATGATACTTTCAATTTCCATCACTTTTCTAGGATTTCCATGATTGTAGGAAGTAAGTTCCCCTTTTGTTTCCTCTTCCCGTTGCTCCTCACTCCCCTTCAGAGCCGATCACAATCAGGGTGCCTCCCACTAATGAAACTACTGCACATTCTCATCATCGGGTCTGTGAACTTGTGGTGTACAGTTTTTAATGTTTTTGTCATATTTATGTAGACTAGAGGGTTTGAATAGGACCTGAGGATCGCTCAGTCTCAGTTTTGCATGGATCACATCTCAAACCTCTTCAGGCACATTTTTGATTAGGGAAGAATGTTATAAACATTGATGCACATATTTTGCATAATCTCTCTTTAAAAGACAGAGTTTATGCTGCTGTTCGGCCATTAAGGTCTCCCCAAAAACTCTAAATACATTCCACACTGCAAGTTGTGTTTCTGCCCTTCCTAAATATCTTAATACTGAGTTGCTGGTGAGATTTGGTGATGTTTTTACTTCAGATAAGATGTAGTGCTCCGAACGGGGGGTGGATTTAACTTTGACTTTAATCTGATCGAAATATAAACCAGGCAGAGCTCTTTTCTGGTGGAAGAACACAATACACTTTAGCTGGAATCTGTCCACAGTCACACAGTCACCTGCTCATCTCCATGCAGATTTAAAGCCTGTCACTGGAACATTCCAGGAAAAGCAGTAACATCACCATGGACACGAGCAGGTGACATAGCTTCCATCAGAAAAGTTCCATAGTCCTTTAAATTTCAAATAACTGTAATGGAACGATTAGGGGTGTAACGATATCCAAGAGTCACAATACAATATCGTCACGTATGAACCTCACGGTACGATATTTATTGTGATATTGTGGGAAAGCTCACGATATTCCGATATTCTACAGAATAACAGACTGACTCTAAAATGCTTTGAGTCATTTGGTGCAACATTTATTGTCATTAGGGATGGAACGAAATCCAAATCTCTCTGTACGATATTTTCACCATAAACATCTCACTGGACCAGATTTATTACAATATAAAACTGTGAATCTGTGACTTTTTCCTCTAAAAATGCTTCACAGACTTAATCCAAAGAATGAAGATGTAAAAGTGCTTAGAACAGTTATTTCTTCATGTCGTCTGCACTGAAACGGAGCAAAGGATCATGGTCTATGTAGTTCCCTCTGTTTTTAGCTATTTCTGCATCAGAACTGTTCATTTAAGCAAAGAGACTTGGGATTCGATATATTGTGATGGTCACGATATTATTGTGAGACCTTTGACGATACGATATCACCAGATTTACATTATTGTTACGTCACTAGTAATGAAACTATTACTTCAGGAAGTTACTGACAGTTTTACCCACATTCAATGAAAATAACAAAAAAGAACAGAAATACACTGCAGCAAATGGACAAACCCATTCCATTTTGTAGGGGTGTGAGGGGACTACACATTTGGAAACTGCACACACACACACACACACACGTGTACACACACACACATACACACACACACACACACACACGTACACACACACACACACGCTCACACACACGCTCACACACACGCTCACACACACACACACACACACACGTACACACTCACACACTCACACACACACACGTACACACACACACACGCTCACACACATGCTCACACACACACACACAAACACACACACACACACTGTATACTGACCGGTTCTGAGTCACAGTAACTGTCCCAGTGCGATCGGTGCTGTTTCTTTGTCATCTGGAAATGTTAAGTTTACAGAGAGGAGGTTAGTGAGACGGCAGCGTTCAGATGGACACTCAGCTCAGTACAGTTAGACCGTGGATGCAGGAGGAACAGGCTGTGTTCATGGACAATACAATAAAAGAGTGATTACAGTCCGAGGTTATTACTGACATGGACGGGACGAACTGCTGGAAGAGAAGTTCATTTGGAGACGAGGCTGCAAAACTGGTATTAAAGGGCACATCTTATCTGGCAGAGGGTCCGTAAAATGCTTTTCTCCGAGGATACATTTCACAGTACGGTATTAAACCCTTCTATCTCCATGGAGAGTGTTTAATGTTATACTGTGGAACATTCCAGGCAGAGCAGATGACATCTCCATAGAAACAAGCAGGCGATGAACTCTGAACCAGAAAAGTTACACCGTTTAATACCAGTTTTAAGTAAGTTAGTTGAACATCTTTGAATATACTAATACTATACGAACAACTACATGTTAAGAAAAGCTTAAGGCCACACTCTGGAACATTCCCGACAGGTTTTCAGTGGACATTTAAAGGGAAACTCCGGCACGTTTGAAGCTAAAGTCGTTTCTAGAGGAGGTGGAATTCTGTCAGAAGCCAAAAATCAGCACAGATCAGTGTTTCCTCGGTGGAGATCTCACTGTGGCAGTGAATCTGTCAAGGCAACAAACTAGTGTAGTGATGGGGGCAAGTTCTGAACTTCCACGTAAAACACCAATTTGCTTCACACTGAAGAAGCTTAACTCCACTTTAACCCATCTGACAACAGCCACGAGTCTAACAAACCAAACGCTCTGCCTGGTTCACTCATTAGTGTCTGGAAATGTCTGGAACTTGCCCCCATCACTACACTAGTTCAGAACTTGCCCCCATCACTACACTAGTTTGTTGCCTTGACAGACTCACTGCCACAGTGAGATCTCCACCGAGGAAACACTGATCTGTTCCATTTTTTTTAGCTTCTGACAGAATTCAACCACCTCTAGGATGGACTTTAGCTTCAGACGTGCCAGAGTTCAGCTTTAACTATCTAAACCCCCCCATGTTTAATTTAGATTTAATTCTATTGTCCATGAACACAGCCTATAGACAGTACTTCAGAGCAGTTCTCTACAATCATGGTACATGCTGTTACACAAAAGCAGACGTTATTCTCCATGACAACAGACACACGTACGGGTCAAATGCATGATGGGAACTCGCACATGAAGGAGGAAGTGTTACGGTGAACGATGTCACACACACACGTACACACACATGCCCAATCCAACTGCAGAGGAAGGTTTACAGGAGAGTGTGGGATGCTTCAAAGGTCCTGTCTTACACTAAACTGACTCTGGTGAGGTTTAAACCATAGAATGTTAGAATGTTGTTTCTTCATCAAAAACACACCCGGACTCGTGTTTTGTTTCATTCACACATGTCTGAGCAATCCTTAAAACGCTCTGTTCCACCTTGTGATGTCATGAAGTGGTGGATTTCAAGTCAACAGTTTAGGGTGACCAGATGAGATTGGCTGAAATTCAGGACAGGGGAGGTGGACTTACAATGTGTCGGCTCTGAATTGTTGATGCTTTTCTTTACAAACTATTAAAAACACTGAGTTTTAATAAATGATTTTGTTTACACACAAAACGGAAGAAAGACAAACTGGGATTAGTGGTTTAGCGGCTCAGCATCGCGGTCTGCAGTGATACCGGGCGGGTTGGAGCAGGTTTGGGTGAGTCGGGTCCATCGTAGCCTCGCCTAAAGCTCGTTCTGTAGCTCTGATGAACAAACAAGAGCGCAGGACTTTCGGATTTGCAGTGTTACCAAATGAACACAGCCAGAAACAGAAAAAGGCGCCTGGTTCCTGTGCGCACGGAGCCGACGCGTGAACACCGGAGTTTCATCGTTCTGCACCGAAACCAGACAAACGATGCTCCAGCGTGAACGACACACGAATCACACACACAAAGACAAAGCTCCTCAAATGAACGGAGACGTCAGAGCCTCAGGTGCTGCTTGCTCCAGGATCCAGGAGCTTTAGTCCCAAACTCCACTGAAGCTTCTGTGTGCGGTAAAACCCTACAACAGCTTTTGACCTTTTGTTCTGTAGAAATCAGCAAGTCCAGGATTGAAATCATCTGAAACTCAGTGGAGCACTTCCTGTTTTACCACATGACATCACAGGGTGGAACAGCAGCTTCAGTTTGAGAAGAACTCATCCTAAATCTGCAGGGTTTGTGTTTGTGTGGAAAAAGAAGCAAAGGAATGAGAAAGAGAAGAGCGCGGGAAGAGGAGAGTGAGGGAAGAGGAGAGTGAGGGAAGAGGAGAGGGAAGAGGAGAGGGAAGAGAAGAGCGAGGGAAGAGGAGAGCGAGGGAGGAGGAGAGGGAAGAGGAGAGGGAAGAGGAGAGGGAAGAGAAGAGCAAGGGAAGAGGAGAGCAAGGGAGGAGGAGAAGGAAGAAGAGAGCGAGAGAAAAGGAGAGCGAGGGAAGAGGAGAGTGAGGGAGGAGGAGAGGGAAGAGGAGCGTGAGGGAAGAGGAGAGCGAGGGAAGAGAAAAGAGAGGGAGAGCGAGGGAGGAGGAGAGCGAGGGAAGAGGAGAGTGAGGAACAGCCCCACCACAGCTCTGGGTTTGTGCGTCTGGAATGGATGGAATTCCCTGGTCGGATCAGCGTGGGCGTGAGGAAGAGAGGAGGAGAGGAGAGGAGAGGAGAGAGGAAGAGAGAGGAGGAGTGAGGAAGAGAGGAGGAGAGGAGAGAGGAAGAGAGAGGAGGAGAGAGGAAGAGAGAGGAAGAGAGAGGAAGAGAGAGGAGGAGAGAGGAGGTGTGTACAGGTGTGTGTGTGTGTGAGTCTTAACTCTGCCTTTGTGAATGTCTGAGATTCTTGAGCTAAAGGGAAATGCAGGCAACATACATAGGTGTACATATGTACATATGTATTTATGAGAATTCTACATGTTTCTCTTAAACACGGATCAGGTCGTTTCTTTTGCTCCGTTCACATTTCCACGTCCAAGGACAGAACATGAGTTCTAACGTCACACACTTTACAGAAGCCTGTGCAGTGTGGCTCTGGCTCTGGCTCTGGCTCTGGACTAAATGAGGTCAGACAGAAATGGACCTGAGCCTCCTGAACGTGGCAGAGACTGGAGACATTCAGCACCATCAGGACTCATTTCACTGGGATTTGGGTTTATTTTCAGCTCAGATTTGTTTGTCAAATTCTTTAAATAAATCATCATCATTTAGCCATAAGTGCCCAGTACCACATGTGAAGACCACACACACACACACACACACCAGCACACACTCACACACACAGACACACACAGACACACACACACACACACCAGCACACACACACAAAGACCAGCACACACACACAAAGACCAGCACACACACACACACACACACACACACAGACACACACACACACACACACACACACACACACACACACCAGCACACACAAACACACACCAACACACGCACACACCAGCACACACACACACACCAGCACACACTCACACACACAGACACACACAGACACACACCAGCACACACAAAGACCAGCACACACACACACACACCAGCACACACTCACACACACAGACACACACAGACACACACACACACACACCAGCACACACACACAAAGACCAGCACACACACACACACACACACACAGACACACACACACACACACACACACACACACACATGTACCTGGCTGAGGTAATGATACTCTTCGGGCTTCATGAGGTGGAAGGCCGTGCGCTCGTCTTCACTCGCTCCTGCCAGCAGGTAGTAAAACACGTGGTAGTTCCTGCAAAACAAACCCAAGACTGTCCATATGAAGTACCAGCTGATGCAAGAAGGTCACAACTACACACAGTTCTACATTTTACAGAAAGGTACAGGTTTTTAAGTAAAATGCATAAAAAGGCAGGTGTTATTCATGACGGGGTTGCCAAAAGTATCGAAAATCAAATACTAACAGATACTACAGCGAGTATCCAAACTACATATTCATTTGAACAAGAACCGATACTACAAAAAGTGATATTCACAGGACAGAAATGAACCTTTCCTGAATAGTTTCATCCCTGGATATACCAATCTATACTGAACCAAAGGTAAAAGGGTTAAAGTTAACTAGAAAACTACCACTTCATGACATCACAAGGTGGAACAGAGCATTTCCAGACTAATAATAAAGGTTTACTTGAACAGGCGTGAATGAAACAGAACACAACTCTGCGCATGTTTTTGAGGAGTTTCTAACGCGGCGTCAAGCTCACGAGTCACTTTTATATAAGACCTTTAAAATACCCCAAAAACATCATTCTAATATACTATAGACTATATTAATACTACTGTGATCCACGCTCTTATTTTGAACCCCAGAACTGCCCCTGTAGACGCCGCGTGGGGAAAACAGCCTCTCCGTGTGTTTGGGTCTGCTTAAGCTGTTTACTCTTCCCCAGTCGCTGTATTGTCTGTGGTTCCGTTTTGTTTACTCCTTTTGAGTCATTTTCTCTTTTAGTCCTCGAAAATAACAACGGCATAAACAAAGCCAAATAAACAAAACTAAACCGGAGATTGCCAGTTTAAACCGGGATGTTATTTCCAGCCATGGTCGCACTGTTTGTTGACACACATTAAAGTGTGTGTGATCGGGCGGCTTCCACACTGCACTTATTGACTGATGGAATAGATGGAAGAACCGCTGCTGCTGCGTCCTTCAGCTGCTGCCTCAGGCTGTGGGGGCAGTTCCTGGTTCCTGGTGCTGTGGGGGCAGTTCCTGGTTCCTGGTGCTGTGGGGGCAGTTCCTGGTTCCTGGTGCTGTGGGGGCAGTTCCTGGTTCCTGGTGCTGTGGGGGCAGTTCCTGGTTCCTGGTGCTGTTAGTGTTGTTGTGATGCTGGTGAATCAAACTTGATTTCAATACTGGAGGAATAGGCTGATTTAGATGCCACAGTGGGATCTTTTAGGCAATAGAATGTGATTTTCAGTGTTAAACGGTAGGACTTTCTTTTGTATTCCACGTGGTCTTAAAGTAAAATACCAAATAAGAGCCGGGTCCAGGTGTGTATTTTAATAAATAACTGCTGAGTCTAATGTAGACAGAAGTCGAGCTGCAGGAGCAGGAGCAGGACTGATGCTCACGTCGTCTCTACACAAACCAAACTTAAAACTAGGGCTGTCAAACCATAAATAGTTAATAGTTCATCGTGATTAATTGTGATTAATCGCATATTGAATTGCATGTTTAAAATTGTGTTATTTTGCATTTCAAGACAGTTTTAAAGCCATAACGTAAAGCAATTTATTTATTACTTGTTATTTTCTTTGTCATGTGATCATCACAGGTCTGAAACAGTTTGTCTGATCTGAGGCTCTCGGCTGTGGCTCCGGTCACTGCTCCGGGGGGTTTAGCTTTAACTTAAGGCCTTTTCACACTGCGAGTTCAATTCTTTGGTCCAGGCAATAACATTATCATTATGCAGCCTATAGGCTCCAGTCTGGTCCTTTCACACCGGCAAACCAACCAAAACTGGTCCAACTGACGTTTCATCAGTGTTTATCCAGGATCCACTCATTTTGGGGCCCGACGTTCCCCAAACCTCTGATCCTACAACTTTGTGCACAACTCACTGCACCTGAGCCCAGAGCAGAAGCTCTGGGTTCAGGCAACAGCGATAAAGACTCGAGCTTCACCACAGAGGACGGGCCCGGGGCCCCTCGGGACGGGCCCGGGGATCTGGTCCTTGGTCTTGTTCCATCCTTCAGGACCAGTGCTCTGGACTGGGGCAGAGCGGTTCCGTCTTCTGCACGCTGGATCCATGCGGTGAAAGTGATAAAGCTCTGCGGGCAACAGGTCTGGGCTGTGGACCACAGGTCCGGGCCACTCCCGTTCTCCATGCTCGAGGATCTCTGGTTCCGCGGTCGTGCACATGGACAGTGGCCTGAACCCATTTGGTTCATTATCATTTGTTCTGAGCGTCCGTCCTCTGCACTTGGTTCTTCTGGGAAAAGCACTGAACACTTCCGACAAAAGGCTGGAGAACTTTAATCACGATTTTTAAAAAATTAACGTGTTATGGATTGCATTAATCTAATCGCGATTAACGTGTTAACGTTGACAGCCCTACTTAAAACCACACGGCTCATTTGCATAAACTATAAGTGCTGAAAAAAACAGCTGCTCCTCCTGAAGCGGTGGATGAACGTTCTCACTCACTGCCTCTGTCGTTTGTTTTAACTAAAGAAATGTCTGCGTGTTGTGGAGGGTTTGAACGACTTTCTGTAATTCAGGAGTCACTTTCAAATGGAAACTCTCCGCTCCGGAGATATTTTGTTGTAACATTTCAAATGAACTCTCCTGTCTGTATTGGAAGTCGCCTAAATTATCGTCTCACTGGTTAAAAGAATTTGAGTACCAGATTTTACCAGAGATTTTTGTGAAGAAGGAATTAATCGCCTGATCTCAAATAAACACCTGGTCTGTTAAGTGATGGAAACAAATAAATGTCCGGGCGATGGTACGGTACATGTGTGAGACCTTCTAGTCTCTGTGCTCTTCTACTGGTTCTGATCCAGCTCAAGATTATTCTGAAGACATTCAGGAAGGTTCATTTCTGTCATGTGAATGTGAGTATGTCTCTGCGTGCCCAGTATGTCTGTGTGTGTGTGTGTGTCTGTGTGTGTGTATGTACCCAGTCTGTGTGTGTGTGTCTGTGTATGTCTGTGTGTGTGTGAATCCGTGCTTCCTGTCTGCACACGGCTGCAGTGATGGGGTCAAATGTGAGCAGCAGCTGTGTGACCACAGGCCACTGGAATAAACACAGGCTTTTTCTGGCTCTGGAGTCAGCGCCGTGTCTCTATAACAGGCTAACGGCCACGCAGAGCCCCCCGCTGTGAGGTCACACACACACACGCACACGCGCACGCGCGCACGCACACGCACACGCACACGCACACGCACACGCACACGCACACACACACACACACACACACACACACACACTGTTCACTGGGCAGATAAGTGTGAGAGCCACTTCCACAGCCATATGTGACTCAGGCCGCTCTCCACCACACACACAGACTTCAGTCACAGGCCATTAGCATCACTCTGACAGGAGAATCTGTGGTCTGTCACAGCGCTCAGTGGGGTTTGGACTCACAGTGACACAACAGTGGAGCATCTCTGATGTTTGTGAGGCACGTCGGGCTCTGTGGAAGTGTTCATGCTCGTGTACAAATATAACCAACATTATTCAAGGTCAGTTTAAGAGCAGAGATGTGTGAGGGGGTCTAAAGCTGCCCTCACACACACGGAGGCATTTTGACTTGTCCTGGGAATGAGATGGACCGATATATGTTCGGCCGAAATATCGGCCGTCTGAATACTGCAAAAACACATGTGACTCCACAGCACAGCGTGAAGTCGCCCATCAAACACAAACCTACACAAAAACTAATGACGTCCTGTAATTACGGCAGAAATAATTCATTATTTTAGTATAGTGGTATAGTATTAATATAGTCTATATACACTATAATTTTCTTCCTGTTTTGAGCTTTATTTCACATTCTCAGGTTCTGGACGACGTCTTAAGAACCAGAATCGCACAAATGAAACTTTTTGCAGCACAAAAAAGCACAAACGATTGACACAGTTTTGTGCAGGTTTGCGTTTGATGGGGCGACTTCAGCTCTTATCCAGTTTGGAGAAAAACAAATTTGTGTGAGAGTTTGTAGTAAGTTCTGTTTTTCCTGAGTTCCACACAATCGATAACTGCATCTGTCCCATGAAAGAAAAGTTCAGTCCATTTTGTCTTTTATGTTCTTTTTAGCTCCAGTCTGAGCAGTTCTTCTACGCACCTTTCATTGTGCTCCTGGTAGACCAGCCTGGACTTCTCGAGGAGGTACTTCTCCACATAGGCTCTGAAAGCACACAGACAGTGAGCACACACACACTCACACACACACACACGAGCGCAGTGGGGTTCAGAGTGCTCCTCACCCGCGCACAGTCCCACTCTCCTGGTAGTTCACTTGGATGAACTTGCCGAAGCGACTCGAGTTGTTATTGTGGGCGGTCTTGGCGTTTCCAAAAGCCTGAGAACAAAAACAAGAGCGAGTGTAAGTCCAGAGGAACAAGTACACGCTGGAAAAGTGAGGAGCACCACAGGATTCTATGGTAAAACCTGCTGGTAAAGTATCGCACATACTTTGGCCTGGTTTAGGGTTAAAGCAACAACATGTCACTTTCTGGAGGTGACGCCGTATGGAAACAGGAAAGAGAGAAACTGAGATAAAAACAAACTTTGGAACATGGAGATAAGTTTTATGCCACACTGTGGAATATTACAGCCAAAGGAACATTTCCATGGAAACAAGCAGGAGGGAGACTCCAAAGCCAAAACTGTCGGGTTTGTGGAGATGCGAGCCTGCTCACAGTAAGGACATGTGTAATTACTGGGCCTAAGCACATGAAACCAAACCAGGCATGAAGGTGAATGCTCTATGAAATAGCTTTAACCTTCCTGCAGGGACATTTCTGTAGTACTGAGCATCTTCAGATATCCACTGGTTTAACATTAAGATGCCTGGAAATCTGAGGCGTGAGAACACAGAGCTGAACCCGGACACAAAGAACCCACTTCTACCGAGCATTAGGCCACTGACAATCACATGCAGCATTAGTGAGTCTTGTGTGTGGATGTTCCTTTTCATGCCTGGCCCCTGCCCTGCACACGGGCCCCTGGCCCCTGCCCTGCACACGGGCCCCTGGCCCCGGCCCTGCACATGGGCCCCTGGCCGTGGCCCTGCACACGGGCCCCTGGCCCCTGCCCAGAGGGACATGAGGAGCACGGGTTAGGCTCGGCTCTCTGACAGTCCCAGAGTGAGTCCGGGGGAGGAGTGGATGGAAAAAGCTCCTCTGCTGTGAGTAATGACTTCCATGTGGCAGGTGGACATGTGCAGTGGCTCTTTAAGAACTTCTCACTCTTCTGTTTGTGTTGTACGGCCTTAAAGGGGAGGACGGCCTTAAAGGGGAGGACGCTTTTTGGCCCATACAAGATGAACTGGTTCAGGATTTGTTTCTAACGCCCAGAGCACAGATACACCGAGAGCCGTTATGGAAGAACTGTCAACATACAGTGTCTGTCATGCTCATTTCACTCATCAGAATTTAAATGAATTAAACTTATTAAATTACACTTCCTGGTTGTATGTGGACTAAAGAAATGCAGTGGTATTTTCATATATGTTACTTAGCCACATGTTACTTTTACATACTGCAAAAGCCTGTCTAAATTACACAGTTGTTTTATTTGATAAATATGTCTGAAGATAAATTGTTTCTTTTATTGAACAAAATAAAAGTTATGAACCCTCCTGCACTGGTGACACAAATAGAGAAATTCCTTTTTAGAACTCAACGCTACTTCCTGTAGTTATTTTTACTAAACTTCCATCACAAACTGGGACTTGTGTAAAGCTAAACCACAGATACAAACCCACCAAACCAAAACAGAATTAGAAAAGATGAAAATCTGTCATAGCCATGTTAAAAGATCCGATATCAGACAAACTGGATTCTTGTGTGCGCCTTGAGCCGAGACCTGGATTTGTGTTTGTTTCATTCACACATTTGAGTAATCCTTTATTATGAGTCTGTCTACGTCTCCAGAACTATGCAGGACATGTGTGTGTGAATGTGTGAATGAAACAAAACACAACTCCAGGTCTGTTTGTGATGAGAAAAAAAGAAAACCGCAAAATATGGGCCCTTAAATTTGTGGTCTGGATCTCTCTGTAATCCAGATCCACAGATAATCCGCCCTGCGCTCCGTGTGAAACGCTGACATCGAGTTGTGGAATGAGCGGACGTCCTATTTGTAGCGTCGCCACAAGTAAACAGATTCCTGCTCGTGGGGATGACTGAGGCGCCGCCCTCTGAGGCTCAGCCCACGAGGAGGCGTCTGCAGAGGGGAGCGGCGTGGAGGAGGCCGGGCTCATGTGTGCAGCTAATGCCTCACACAACATGACTTCAGAATCACTAACGGTGCAGAGCGTGAGAGTTTCAGATGGACGGCGAGGGCATGCATGGCTCTGTTGATACTGGGCAGCAGATATCAACATGTCCTGGGGGTGTGATGCTAAATGTTGCTCTGAATGAAGCTCGTTAAACTTTAATCTGAACTGAGATGACAAAACAAACAAGCAAACAAAAATGGACTGAAAAACAGCATGGAAATTCTCAGAATCAATAAAACTACGACTTATCTCAGGTAAAAGAAGTTCTATATTTTGTTCTGAATGTTATGAATTGTCTTCCGGGTTTGAGAGACTCGTGATGCGAATGAGCAGATGTGGTTGGATCATCTCAGGTTTGGATGGAGGTTTGTGGCGCTCTGCAGTCCAGTTCCACCAACACTCACGCACACACCACCTTCAGACTAGGCAATGTGGGTAAAGTAAAGTGTCTTGTCTGAGGACACAACGGTCACCTTCACCTCACTGTGGCACCTGGTATTCGAGTACTGACCAGGCCGTGCGTCTGAGATCTGACCGAACAAGATCTCAAGTCACAACAATCATATCTTAACTGCAGAAATACCTTATGTTCCATTATGAAACAGTTCCTGTACATAAATTCAGTCAAAAAACCAAAAGTGGTTTTACAGCTCAAAAACACTCAAGTATAGAATAGTCAAATATTCATTATACGTTTGAATATACAACAGTCATCTATGCTGTTTTAGCCATATGTCACTTAAGGGAACAGAAATAAAGATGATTCCTGACCAATATTTCATGTGACTCATTAATTCAGGTCCACACTGACCCCATGACCCCTCGGTGGAGCAAACCAACCACTGCCCTCGCCTGGCAAAGTCAGTGAGCGCTCACTGAGAGCGCCTGTGACGCCCGGGCATCAGAGCGAGGACTTTACGCTGCTGGATTCACTGTCAGCTCACTGCACCTGTCTCCACCCCCAACATGTGGCCTATAGCAAAGGCTGTGAGAGCTTGTCTAAACATGCTGTTGTTGCCCATAATTCAGGCTGTTTCACAGGGTTTCGCCTTATTGACTCGGCAGTGAAACTAGTGAAGAATCTGAACGAGCAGAATTTAACGAGCAGAAAGTAAAGTGAATTTGGTTAAATTGTGACTCTGTTGTTGTTCATACGGAACAGAACAAACAACATAAATCAGTGACTTAAACTATTTAAAGCTCAAAGTTTCTTCTTCTTGTGCAGAATCAGGTAAATCCAGTGTCCTGCAGGTGCAGAGTATCACATCCATAGTCCGTATATATGATGCATCAGCTCTGCCAGGAGGAGGCGCCACATTTAACCTCCTCACTCATGATTGGCTCTTGTGTTGCTATGATACTCGCGGGAGGATTTCCAAATATGGACCTGGCGCCTGACGCTGTGGAGACGTCACACTCACTTAGTCCACTCATATATACGCTCTATGGTCGCAAAGTAATTACAAAGTCATTAACCTCAAACTAGGTAAAAAACAACAAAAACTCCACCATAGAATTCTGACCTCTCCTTCCACACATGTCTATAAAGATCCTAGAATGTTGTGAAGTCAAGAGAACCCAACCGAACCCACATCTGGGACATCTGGAGCCTGGATACTTTGCATAATAGTGCAAAGATCTGGATGCATGTATTTGAAATGGTCCAGAATTTCCGGGGTGGAAGTCATGATAAAGCTGTGTTTGACTGCGCAATAAGTCAGTCCGGTGTAATGTGAATGCCTGACGTTCGATCGTGATTAGATGTGAAACCGAACGCCAAGATTCCGCTCGGCAGTGAAGAGGGCAGGCGGTCCGGAGCGCTGAAGAATGCATTGTTCGGAATATTGGGAAAAGTCTCCTGGAGCAGAGGATATACGAGCGCTGAAAACCTCACCGCAGTGAACCGCAGCCTGTGCCACTTTCTGACAGACGCAAAGAGGAACAGTGGAACAACCCGATTTTCACTTATACTGCACGAAACGGACTCTTGACACCTTCCAAATACCGGTTCAGCTGATGTCCTGCTCATAATAACTACTTACACGTCACAGTTGGTTCATTAACTCTTGTAATGTTTAAACTTTTATTTATAGGAAACTGTTGTAGTTTCCTGAAGGATAAATAAGAGCTACAGAACAAATCTGGATCATTTTTGTCTTATTTTACTTTTGTTTTGAGGAAATAAATGCAGTTTTCAGATTCTACTCAGGAATCGGTTGACAGACGCTTAAATCTGTCGTATCACAATCGTATCGGAACTGAAAAAGCTCTGGCATCTGGATGATGGTAGAATGTTCTTACCTCCATTTGTTTCATTCACACATGTTGTACCTGTATTATTATTAGTCTGTTTACATCTCCAAAGCTCAAAATGGTCCGGTCTCCTCTATCAGCACATTTAACGACCCATTTTTGATTAATCATTAACATTTTTTATGCCAAAATGATTCATCATTATTATTACTGTTCTTTTATATATTAAAATGCAATGAAAATGCATAAACACAGTGTGTTTTCCTGCATAACCAGGACACTGCGTATACATGCCACAGTATAGGTATAGAGATCTCTGCTGTGCCATAGCCGAGATGTGGGGCTCCTGTGTTTGCTCAGCCTCATCTAATTACGCTCTGCCAACAACCAACATTCGGTTTGTCGATTAAAAATGAACGGGATCCTTTTCCAGATCAGCCTCCTGTTTCAGCATTGGAAACTATATTTCAGTCTGATCCATTTAAAAAAGGTTTGATCGCCAAAATTCACAATTTTCTGTCAGACATGGACCGTAACATGTGATCACTTCAAAGCTGCAGAAGGACTCGGGTGTGTTTATAAGTGACAGTGGAGCTCAGAGCGTGTTCTCCTCTGTCTGTGTCCGACTTCCTCTTATTCAGTTTAAAGTGTTGCATCGACTGCATTTAACAAAACTCAGACTGTCCCAGATGTTTTCTTCTGTTAATCCTTTATGTTACTGATGTGAACAGCAGCCGTATGTTCTGGAACTGTTCTAGCATCACATTATACTGGAAAAGTATATTTGATATATTGTTCAAAATCATTAAAATCAGACCCAGTACTTTCCCTGTTTGGAGCTGCAGCTGTTCAACTGTCAAACCCTCAAATTAATACGGTTCGTTTGTGATGCTTTTAGCGCGACTAATTTTATTAAATTGGAAACAGACACGGACATTTGGTGTTAATGACATTATGAAACATCTACAATTAGAAAAAATAAGGTCTGGCAACAATTTATTGATTTCTATAATTTTACAAACGTGTAAAAAACTGAGCAAAATGTATATACACCTATATATGTATAAGGATAAATCCTCTTGGGTTTTTTTGTTTTTTTTCTTTTGGTTTGGTTCTGTTTTGTTTTATTTTATAACCTGGGTTATATTGTATAATCTACATGTATACTTGATTTATGGAAAAACTCAATAAAGAAAATTACAAAAAAATAAAAAATAAATGAACGAGATCCCCAAAATTCTTAATAATCAATTACTGATTAGTCGACTAATCACGCCCATCCCGAGCAGATACTGGCAATTCCAGCACTGAAATTACCCAAATGAAGATGTAAGAAGTTTAAAAACACAATGGAGCACTTCCTGTATTACCTCATGACATCATAATGTGGAACAGTAATAGTAATAGAGGGTTTAATGTTTGAGACATGAATTCAGTCTAAATATGCAAACTCCAGGTCTACAACATTATAACACAGATCTGAAAACAGAGTAATATGAGCCTCTCAAACACACACAGTCCTTTCCTGCCCTCGTTTTGTGTCCAGTAAAAGACTTGTTGCTGTGCACGGTTTATAATTGTACTTCCTGGTTGGAAACGGGAAGCAGATACTTGTACAGAGTGAAGTCCTGTTAGCAACCGTAATGTAAACAAGGCTCAAAACTTGTATAACATGTAAAATAGTCACGATTAGACAGTGTAAAGCAGAGGTTTACACCAGTGTAAACCAGAGGTACTCAATTGGTGAACTCTGGTCCGACTCCGGACCCAAACGCATGACACCGAGACAAAAAGCTCTCGAGCCTTTTTTTCCGTAGCATTCCAGATCCACTCGACATTTGATTATGAAGCTGTGTTCTCCATCCCCGCCTTCTGAAGTCCCTCACAAGTTTCTAACGCACTCCAAACGTTCTTTCTGCTGCTCGATTACCGTGTTTTTCAGTGGCACAGAAGTGTTGGTGCGATCGACTGATGCAGACAGAACAGCGGCTCTTTCTGCAGGAGACATGTGCAGTAAAGCACCAGGTGACAGTGGTGCAGCAGATACTGACACGGAACTCGAGCCTCTCACCACTTATGCAAATTAAACACATTATTACTCAAAGTAAATGTTGAGCGGAGCACCGGAAATGTAGAGCAGTGGAAAGGACCGATCACAGCCCTTAGTGTCTGCGTCGCTTCCCCTCGATGTCTGTGTCGTTTTGACGTGTAGTTAGAACATTTCGGAGGTGCACATCGACACAACCGTTATCTGGCCTTAATTCGGCCTTTAACTTTTCACACGGATTCGGACAGAACACACGATACTTTGTGCATAGTTCAAATGTTCCATGTGGATTTACTACATTTTTTGTTAGAAGTTCTAAGTTTGGAAATCCACCGTCACTTTTTTCGGACCCTGGAAATTCTGTAAATTTGGTAAGTGGACCTTTTGAGTTTGTAATTGAGTTCCCCTGGTGTAAACTGTCCCTGCATTTAGGACAGATTTTTTCAGTGTTGGTGACATAGGCAGGGCTATACCACTTTAGAACAGGGTCAGATTTTCAAAATAAACGAGGACACTCTCGGTTTGAGGTAGTTAGTAATAGTAAAACTGTGAAATGAGTAATTAAGGAGCATTGACTAATGTGAGTCAGTAAAGTCACATTTTCTTTGTGTTTTGGTCATTTTAAGCAACTTTTCTGTATTCCACTGGGACAGAGGACACAGGACTCAAAACTAGGACTGTCATGGGTAGATAGAGATGTCTGGTCATCCTATTTTAGAACTATTTTTTGTATTTTCGTACTTTTTGTAGACGTTTTTCCCCTCAAACTGTCTCTCAACTGATGTACAACAAGATAAATTCTGACCACAGATTTTATCGCACCAAACCAAGTCAGAATGAGAAAAACATGAAAACCCGTCATCTCCACTGTAAAACAGATGCGAATATTATGAAGTTCATCTAAAGGTCGGACAGCAAGAATGTTTTTAAAGCCAAAATACAAGTTGCTCTTTGTGTGAACGCTCTACACAGCAGAACATGTGCTAGTCGGGCTATGCTAATTATGCTAATGCCACAACAGGTGCACAGTGAGAGAAAGAGCAGCAAAACAACCAAACAGAACCTGGTTCCTCTGTGGTCACTGAGGTCTGTGGACTGTGAGTGGTGTCAAAATGCAGGGCTTTCACACGCAGAGTCGAGGTAATATAGGAAGGGAGTGTCAAAGGTATCGAAAATCAGATACTAATCGATACTGAAACTAGTATATTACTCATTTGAGCAGGTATCGAAACTAAAAAAGTCACAGCTTTCCTGAATGTCTTTAATGATCTGGAGCTGTATCAGAACATAGACTAGTATACGCCCCTGGAGCACTGTGGAACCTACCGGTAAGACCACAAACAAAGTGCTATAAAGATTGTTGTTTATTATTGTGGTATCAGAATCGGTATCAAGTCTGTTCCGTAGTCCTGAAATAGAGTTTGAAATGTCAGTAACGTGACAACACTCCCTGAATATGATCATTAACGTCACAAAAGTTTAGATTCGCTCGCTGCAGTTGCAGTGCAGGTCTGTAGAATGTTGCATCATCTGGAGTAAGACGACGATGACGAAGACAAACACAGTGAAGAAGACGAACACGACGAAGAAGACGAACACGACGAAGAGGACGAAGAAGACGAAGAAGACGAACACGACGAAGAAGACAACGAAGAAGAATACGGCACAGAAAGACGATGAAGAAGAAGATGGCAAAGAAGACGAAGAAGCTGATGATGACAAAGAACACGACAAAGAAAGACAACAAAGACGGCGAAGAAGATGGCGACAAAGACGACATCGAAGACGACATCGAAGAAGACGACTACAAAAAAGACGCAAACAAAGATTACAATGAAGAAGACAAAGACGATGGCAAAGTAGACGACGAAGAAGATGCAGATGAAGAAGACGACCTAGAAGAATCTGTTCCTTATAGAATTAAAGACACTTTTTAGAGCTTTTAAAGTTCTCGTACTTTCTTCCCCTCACGATTCACCCTCAAAGTTGCATTTGGAGCTATTTCGATCAATATTGTGTTTAAAAAATGTCC
Organism: Odontamblyopus rebecca; assembly: GCA_030686955.1. Lineage (NCBI taxonomy): Eukaryota > Metazoa > Chordata > Actinopteri > Gobiiformes > Gobiidae > Odontamblyopus > Odontamblyopus rebecca. Next base: position 729,698 of record CM060655.1, on the reverse strand, counting down.
AAGCGATAATGATCCACTCGTGATGTCACTCCTACTTTACAGGGAGACAGTTTTACCATCTGTCCAGGGACAACGGATGAAAAATCTCCTTTTGGCTCATTCTGGTGCATTTGCAGTGATGCTGTTAATGTTACACTGTCCCTGTCAAATAAACCAATAATTATAAAACTATAAAGAACCACACACAAGCACAAGATGTCTTTATGATACATGTGCTGGCCTCACTATGGATTTTAAAAGCTAAGTATCAGTATCAGCCACAGCCTGAATATCGTATCGGCTTAAAAAAATAATTAAAAATCCTCTGAACAACATAACAAACATCTTCTGTAATTCAGTTCAGAGTTGATCATAAATGCCACAGAAGCCACAGAAGCCTTGGCACAGCTCTCGTCCACGTTCACACATTCGCACCTCCGATTCTCCTGATGTGGCTCCAGATTCGCCTTCATGTTCCTCCAGCTCCAGGAATAGTCTGGGTCCCGTCTCTGGCCCTGCCCTCGGGCTGTGAGTCACGGCGCTGTACGGACGGCCCGGGCGGCCAGACATTTGGTAAAACATGTTCCACTGTGGTGTCTGGAACGGAGAGCGGCCAGGGTCGGACACAGGAAAGAGCGGTGACGGTGGTTTTTCATTCGCCAGAGCAGCCGATCCCTTCTACATTCTGTTTAAATCCAGAAGGGACTCGGATTTGACCATAGAGCATAAAAACTGTCCACGTTTTAGATGATCCAACCACAGCTAATTCGTGTCACGTGTCCCTCGAATGCGGAAGACGTCGCCTTTCAAAAGTTCTCGTAACATTCAGATCAAAATATGACTTCTTTGACCTGAAATAAGTCATAGTTTGGTGCTTCCATTGTTGATTGTGTAAAAATCTGCATCATTTCTCAGTCTTTTTTGTTTTTGATGTGAAGCGATCATGCTTCTCTCCGATTCTGAAATCAGGGAGAGTAAAGTTTTTTCAGAGCGTGTGGTTCTGGCTGGTCTGGTGAGGTTTTGAATGGATGCAATTGGCTTAACATCATTAAAGTTGATAAATTCCTCCACAAAGGACAAAAAAATCACCCAATCAGAATCTTACAATGCAAACACATCCATTTGCAAAGCTGGTCAGAAAAATCGTGATTAGACTTAGGGCGATTCATCTTAAAACTACCACCAAATGACATCATAAGGTGGAAAGAGCATTTCGAGCTTTGGAGATGTAGACAGACGAATAATGCGGCATGTGGACAAAACAAAAAATAACCCCGTATGTTTTTGAGGAGGGAACCACATCGTTTTTATGTCTGATTCGGTTTAATTTTCGAGTTTTGAGAAATGTTTTTGAGTTCGAAGAAAAAAGAAACTTATATTATATATATATTATGGTCGTACAAACTAATAATAATTGTTAACGTAGATACAAAATTTATGATCGTACAAAATAAACCATATTTTTATAGGGCATAACGATATCCAAGTCTCACAATACGATATCGTCACTGGATGAACCTCATGTTACGATATTTATTGTGATATTGTGGGAAAGTTCACGATATTCCGATATTCTACAGAATAACAGACTGACTCTAAAATGCTTCAGTCATTTGGTGCAACATTTATTGTCATTAGGGAAGGAACGAAATCCAAATCTCTCTGTACGATATTTTCACCATAAACATCTCACTGAACCAGATTTATTACAATATAAAACTGTGAATCTGCTCCTTTTTCCTCTAAAAATGCTTCACAGACTTAATCCACAGAATGAAGATGTAAAAGTGCTTAGAACAGTTATTTCTTCATGTCGTCTGCACTGAAACGGAGCAAAGGATCATGGTCTATGTAGTTCCCTCTGTTTTTTAGCTATTTCTGCATCAGAACTGTTCATTTAAGCAAAGAGACTTGGGATTCGATATATTGTGATGGTCACGATATTATTGTGAGACCTTTGACGATACGATATCACCAGATTTACGTTATTGTTACATCCCTACAATTTTATGTAATATAAGATCTTTAAAAGGTCACTGTGTAACTTTTTGGTTGGCGGTCCGTCACCTGCTTGTTTCTGTGGATGGATGTGCCGTTTATCTGCCTGGAATGTTCCACAGTGTGACATTAAACAGCTCTACTTTCCATTTATTCAATCACAGGTGGTTTTATAGCTCAAAAATCTCTAGAAAAACAACATTCTGACTGTGAGCGGCGTCGCCTCTCCACAGATCTGACCTGTAACTTGGTCTGGTTTAGTCTCCATGTAGATTGAAAGGTTTAATGCCGCACTGTGGAACATTCCAGGCAAAGCAATAATAAGAATATCTAAATAGAAAGAAGCATTTGACAGAACTTCCACCAGAAAAGTGACACAATGATCCAGTTTGGACATTCATTGGTTATCTGCTCAAAAATATCATAAATCCACATCAGCGCAGTGTTAAATTTGCCGTTTTCCCCCAAACCAGGAAGCAGCGGGTCAAACGAGGACAGAGGACGTCTTTGAGGGTTCCTGGTCAGAGAAGTTTCCTTGGGCCTGGTTGGTCTGGGGCCAGGCTGCAGTGTTCAGATGAGCACAGGAAGCGTCTGCCACTGCTCCAGGAGACGCAGTGTGAGAGTGGACAGCTCCTGATCACATAAACCCAGCAAAACAACAGAAGCACAGATGGACTTTCTGTCATTATACGTCGATATTTTAGTTTGACTTGTGCACGTACGTCTCATTCACTGTTGGTTTTTTTATATATACATTTACTACATTTGGTAAACACACAGAACACGTCAGACATATGAGGTCAGATGTTTGGAATTATGGAGTTAGAAAAACAAAAGGGAAATAACTTTTAAATCTTTTTCAAATATTAGAGACAGAAGACGGACAGAGCAGAGAGGGTGTAATGAGTGAGGGGCAGAGACAGGGGCAGAGACAGAGACAGGGGCAGAGACAGGAGCAGGAGCAGAGACAGGGGCAGAGGTAGGGGCAGGGGCAGAGACAGGGGCAGAGGTAGGGGCAGGGGCAGAGACAGGGGCAGAGACAGGAGCAGAGGCAGGAGCAGAGACAGGGGCAGTGTCAGGAGCAGAGACAGGGGCAGAGACAGGGGCAGAGACAGAGACAGGGGCAGAGACAGGAGCAGGAGCAGAGACAGGGGCAGAGGTAGGGGCAGGGGCAGAGACAGGGGCAGAGACAGGAGCAGAGACAGGGGCAGAGACAGGGGCAGAGACAGAGACAGGGGCAGAGGCAGGACCAGGGGCAGGAGCAGGGGCAGGGGCAGAGACAGGGGCAGGAGCAGAGGCAGGAGCAGGGGCAGAAGCAGGGGCAGAGGCAGGAGCAGAGGCAGAGGCAGGAGCAGGGGCAGAGACAGGAGCAGAGGCAGGAGCAGGGGCAGAGACAGGGGCAGGAGCAGAGGCAGGGGCAGTGTAAGTGGAAGGGGCAGCGACAGAGACAGGGGCAGAGGCAGGAGCAGAGACAGAGACAGGGGCAGGGGCTGGTGCAGAGACAGGAGCAGGAGCAGAGACAGGGGCAGGAGCAGGGGCAGGAGCAGAGGCAGGAGCAGAGGCAGGGGCAGAGGGAGGGGCAGGGGCAGGAGCAGGGGCAGGGGCAGGCAGGGGCAGGGGCAGAGGCAGGAGCAGAGGCAGGGGCAGGGGCAGGAGCAGAGGCAGAGGCAGGGGCAGAGGCAGAGGCAGAGGCAGGAGTAGGGGCAGGGGCAGAGACAGGGGCAGGAGCAGAGACAGGGGCAGAGACAGGGGCAGAGACAGAGACAGGGGCAGAGGCAGGGGCAGAGACAGGGGCAGAGACAGAGACAGGGGCAGAGGCAGGAGCAGAGACAGAGACAAGGGCAGGGGCAGGAGCAGAGGCAGGGGCAGGAGCAGAGGCAGGAGCAGAGACAGGGGCAGGGGCAGAAGCAGAGGCAGAGACAGGGGCAGGAGCAGAGCGGTGCCAGGGCTGGTGTAATGTGTCTGGGCACAGACTGGTCCAGACACAAAGGAGCTGCTGCCTCATGTTCTGCCTCCTCCTGAAACTGAGACAGAGACGAGAGCTTCTGCAGGACACACGACACAAGCACAAAGGTTTTTACGACTTCCACTGCACTGACTCACAAAACTACATTACTGAAAAAAAGAATATTTATGACAACCAAATTTAAATCAGTGTTTTATTTAACCATTTCAAAGAGGAAGTATTATTCTAAATGTTTTTTTTAGATTTCTACCATGTTACGTTGTTCCCTCATCACAAACATGCTCAAAGAGGTTTTAGATGTCGTCCGTGCATGTTTGAGTAATTTAGTGATCTCTCCCACACCAGTTAGCAGTAAGATTCTGTCATAATCCTACATCACCCATGACCCCACATGACAGTCCTCCATAAATATACAAAAACATGATCCAAAACAGCACAAACCTGATGCGACGTGCTGTGCTTTTATTTGTGGTCACACTGATTGTGTTCTGTAGCGCTCTGAAGGGGAAGTGACTTAGCACAGAGAGCAAAGGCCAGGGAGACTCAGAGCATCAAAAACACCATTTTCGGCAAAATCTGGCACTTTTGAAACAATAAAAAGGTAATATGGTGATCTAAAGATGGTATGTGTGAGCAGGTAATACCCCAAAGAAGTAAAATACTCCTGAAGACCTGAGGGCAATTTTAGTACATTTCTCCTCGTCAGGATTTTTTTTGTCTTAATTTTGCTTTTCAAACTGCCCCTTTTACCCCTAATGAAGTGTTCTACCTCCTTTTGTTCAGTCCAACCTGTTATTTCACAATCTGCTGCTGTAGTTGTGTCATGAGGCTGTGATAAAAGCTACAGGACCAGAAATAGAGATGAAAAAAAAAACAGAAAATAAAATTCATACTCTTTTATACAAAACCCACAGCAAACATGTAGAAACAACTTTTTGGACATAAAAAATGCTTAATTTAGGGCCTGAGCTACAAAAATGCAAAATCTCAAGTCTGTAAGTAAATTAAAAATCTCCTTATTGCCCTAAAAACAAAAAAAGTGCAGTGGCTCCATGACTTTCCTGGTCCAGTCCTGGAAACAGCTCCTGTCAGGTCCAGGGCCAGAGCCACAGCACTTCTGCATTTCCAGGGTGGAAATTACATTTGGATTTGTTCATTTGGACTGAAATAAACTTTTCAAATAAAGATGTCAAGGGATGCACAATTACACAGATCAAGATTTGTAATTTGACAGTTATTTGAGAAAAACTGCACTTAGAGCTTTTTTAATTGCTTTGAACACACTCAGGGCATCGACCATCTTGACTCACTTCACTCTTTGGCAAAGTTTGGCTCGATCAAAATGGACGGAGCGCATGAGTTTGGGGAAAACAAAGTTCCTATTGGACACTCGTTTTGCTCCCGTCATCACACAGCGTGAGTGTGACGTAGGATAAAGCCGCAGAAATGTACGGAAACCTCTATGTCTGCACTTTCAGAGGGGAAAAGGACGTTTCTGTCTGTTACCGTTACAAAGTTCTGCGGTTATAGAAACATGTTCCTCTGTGTCGTGTACGATGTCGTAGGTTTTCGAGGTTTAAAATAACTGAAATTAATTGTGAATATTACTAATTAATAACTGCTGACATCAGGCTGGCTTCTCCTGCAGTAGATGGACTTTAGAGTCATTACAGCAGAGACATTCAAGTTGATAGATTCCATTTGGCTCCAGTGTAAACATCACACAGAGACACTGCTTAGCCCCAGTTTATTTATAGCACTGTGGTAAATGTTGAGCTAAACTGCTTACATTTCTGGCACAAGGGTTTAAAGAACACATATTGTGCTCGTCCGCGCTCTGCAGTTATAATCTATGACGCGATATTCCTCTAAAACAACGTTATAAAAGAAAGAAACCCTCGGATTCCCGCGTTGGAAAACTGTGGCGCCCGACGGGAGCCGACGTCACCGTAAAAAGTCAATAGAGGAGCTGTACGTTAGAGATTTTTGCCTTTGTAAATGACAAATGTGAGGAGTATCACCGATTGAAGAAAACTAGAGGAAAAATCTGTATATTCACAATGTTTTTGGCTTTCACAAAATATCAGAATAAATATTGTACCATGACGTGCATATTGTGAAAATATCAAGAGATTTGGATGTCGTGTAGTGTGTCCAGTGTAGTTTTATTCATTTTTATGATTTAGTGCACCTCATGTGACCTTTATTATAATCTCTACTTGTATTACTGTTCTTTTTCTTCTCTTTTTTATGCCGACATCTCCAGGGATCAGTGTTTCTTTGTCATAATATCTTAGCCAGTGAAAGAATTGGTTTGAGAGGAGAGTTTAAGAGGCTATTTTTGTTAGGAAAGACGATCCATCCTTGAACAGAAATGAAGGGCTCAGACATGATCATTTACAGCTTCATCCTCAAGCCTAAAACAAAGAGAACGACAGAGGTCAGGGCCAGAGGTGTGGAAACACTGAATGATTCTGCTAACATGACCCCACACTCAGTACATTCTGGATATGTTTTGTTAGTGCTGCCTTCAGGACTCACCACTGTCTGCTGCACTCAGGTGAGTCCCGCCCAGATCTGCACTGGCTCATGTTTGTCTGTAAAAACATTTCGGGCTCACACCTGTCGGTCTGCGTCAGCTGCTCGAACAGGAGCCTCCAGTCTGTGTTTTACTCATCCATATCTTGAAACGCCCTTAGAGGAAACTGTTGGTGCGATTTTGGGCGCTACAAAAATAAATAGAATTGAACTGAAGCTCATCACACTGAAAGCTCCTCAGTCCAGGTCGTCTCTCGGCCTCATGTCATTTCGATGCCGCTGCTCATGACTGGAATTTGGCTCCAAACTCACTTAAACTGGACTCTTTCATTTTTCCTTCTGCTTTTTAATGTAAACTGAAGGTTATTTTTAGAGACTGATGTAAATGTTTGTTTTACTAATGAATGATGTTGAATATTTAATTGTTTTAACTCTTCCCTTGGGCTTGTGGCTCAGGCACTGTAACATTGTAAATAAGAATTTGTTCTTAATGTTTTGCCTGGTAAAATAAAGATTAAATAAACAGTTCAATAGGCCGAACTAACAAACAGAAACTGGAAACAAGCAGGAGGTTAGTTTCAGAGTAGTTTCAGTGTAGTTAGCTCCTCCTTCAGGCAGATTTAAGGCAGTGTCCTCCAGCGTCTGACCAGAACTGAAGAAGCAGCTTGGATGAGCCAAAATAAACTTTTGTCCAGTTGACAAACTGAATTTCTCCTTTGCCCTGAATTCTACCTGGACGACTGAGGGATTTTACACACACACAGTCTGTTTACACATTTGTGCCGCTTATTCAGTGAAACCTTGAGTTGCTTAAAGAAAACCTCAGCCTTTTGTTCACTGTAGCACAGACTGTATTAGCGTGTGGACTAAGGGAGTGTGACGTTTTCCCATTTCGTTTGCAACTTAATGAAATGGGAAACTTGCAGTTATAGCAGCTCATCTGCACCTTGGACCATATTTGGAAATCTGAGCGCGACGCCGACGAGCGCGACACCGACGAGCGCAACACCAACGAGCGCGACACCAACGAGCGCAACACCAACGAGCACGACACCAACGAGCACGACACCAACGAGCGCGACGCCAACGAGCGCGACGCCGACGAGCGCGACACCGACGAGCGCGACGCCAACGAGCGCGACGCCAACGAGCGCGACGCCAACGAGCGCGACGCCAACGAGCGCGACACCGACGAGCGCGACACCGACGAGAGCAACACCAACGAGCTCAACCCCGACGAGCGCGACACCGACGAGCGCGACGCCAACGAGCGCGACGCCAACGAGCGCGACGCCAACGAGCGCGACGCCAACGAGCGCGACACCGACGAGCGCGACACCGACGAGAGCAACACCAACGAGAGCAACGCCAACGAGAGCAACGCCGACGAGCACAACACCGACGAGGGCAACACCGACGAGCGCAACACCGACGAGCGCGACACCGACAAGCGCGACACCGACAAGCGCGACACCGACGAGCGCGACGCCGACGAGCGCAACACCAATGAGAGCGACGCCGACGAGCACAACACCAACGAGCACGACACCAACGAGCGCAACACCAACGAGCACGACACCAACGAGCGCAACACCAACGAGAGCGACACCAACGAGCGCAACACCAACGAGCACGACACCCACGAGCGCAACACCAACGAGCGCGACACCGACGAGCGCGACACCGACAAGCGCGACACCGACGAGCGCGACACCGACGAGCGCGACGCCGACGAGCGCGACGCCGACGAAGCGCAACGGCGACGAGCGCAACACCAACGAGAGCGACACCAACGAGCGCGACACCAACAAGCGCGACGCCGACGAGCGCGACACCGACGAGCGCAACACCAACGAGCGCGACACCGACGAGCGCAACACCAACGAGAGCGACACCAACGAGCGCGACACCAACAAGAGCAACGCCAACGAGCGCGACGCCAACGAGCGCGACGCCAACGAGCGCGACACCGACGAGCGCGACACCAACGAGCGCGACACCGACGAGCGCGACACCGACGAGAGCAACACCAACGAGAGCAACACCAACGAGAGCAACACCAACGAGCACGACACCAACGAGCACAAAACGGCTGTCAATAAATCCAGTCCAACTTTATTTATAAAGCACAAATATATATAAAGACTAAGAAGTAAGTTCAGAGTAATGGGCGGTGAAAATGGAAGTTGTTTGGCAAAACAGCGACTTAAAAATAAGTGATTAAAGATTCCCCAAACTTGCATGAATCACTCTTAACAGAATTTCAGAGGAAGAGAAGACAAGTATGACGTGTTTGAAACTTTTCTCGCAGAGGGTCCAACAAATTCTTTTCTTCCTGGAGATGTTATTCCTTAGTCAGAGTCAGAATGTCTGTTTTTCAGGGCAGTTTTGAACTATAAAACCATCTGTAACTGAATAAATGTAACGTAGATCTGTTTAATGTCACACTGTGGAAATTTTGAGGCAGAGCGACGACATATCCACAGAAACAGGGAGGCGACAGACCCCCAACCAAAAAGTCACATGCACAAAAGTGGCTGAATAGTTGTGCTTTAAATGCCTTAGTGGCGCAGCAATAGTGTCAGTGCCCCAGTCACGAGGGCTCCTCCAGTCTCCTCCAGTCTCCTCCAGCCCTCAGGACAAAACCAGCCACACAATGGAGCTCTTATTGACTCCACAAAGAGGTTATCTCCACACCAGTCCATCGCAGTGAGTTACATCTGGATGGTCGCGCCGGTCCGGTAACAGAGCGGTCAGCAGCCGTATAAGACGAGCTTTGTCTGACCGCTCGAAGGGTCTGGAGTCGCAATGACCGCAGGATGAAAAACGCTGTTCTTCGGAGCGATCCTCTGCCGATTACTTTGGGAAATTGTCACTGCATTTTTGTCATGCTTTCCTCTGATGTGCACCGCTCACGCAATTTGTTCAGTATGAGTCACGGTTCGGCCAGTGCTACACAGTCATATCCGCCGCTAAGGTCAACGGCACAGAGTAATAAAGGCACAGGATAGTACCTGCAGTCAAGTTTTATCATAGTTTTATATCAGTGACAGAACACTCACTCGCTCGTACGATACTATATTAAGGCTACGTTTATGGGTCAATGACTTGATGCCTAAATTTTCTGTCCAGTCGCAGTTTCCTCAGTTAAAAGGTTCAAATTTTAGAATAATTAAGCACATTTCTGTAGCACCTCTGACCTCCAGGGAACCAAATCATTTTTCTGAGTTATTCTGCATGTTTTTGTGCTTTAAGTGTTCAAATGTCATGTGGTGCGACTAATTACAGCAGGAATTCTGTGGCTGGAGTTTAATAACAGACAAAGTCGACTTGGGTGAACGGTTCTTTAGGCATTTTTCTTCATTTGATGCATTTTCCAGGGCAGTAGTTTGTTCATTAAACACAAACAGGAGACGTCATATTGGAGCAAAAGAAAATATCAATATACATTAAAAATCTAAAGAAACACAACAGTTTGTTTCTCTACACTTCATATTACTCACAACTTAGATTCATATAACAACATGTTTTAGAAAATAAACTATTTTAAGGTTATTCTCGGTCGCACCACATGATATTTTTTAAGGTCGTAGCCGATTCATGTACATAAAAAACCCTAAAAATGCTTCATATAAATATTAAACACAGATTAACACAGGAAATATGTGAAAAAGTTATTTTAAAATATATTTTCTAGTGTAAACTTTGCCTGTTGAAAGTTCTTAGAGGTTTGACCCTGATATGATGAACAGAAGACGCAAAACTGGCGTCTTTACTTTTTATTCCGCGTTATTCCGACGAGTGTGTGGGATTCAGTTAGGTGGGAACGCCGGGCAGCGATGTTCCGATATGTTTGTTTCTGTCTGGGATTTAAAGGCGTAATGTGAGTTTTGCATCTTGGGAAGTGCAGACGGAAACACTAAAGTGGATTCAACTTTTCCACTCTGGGGCTGGTTTCAGATGTTCACATTTTTAAGCCCCAAAAACGGCGTCACTGTCTAAACCAAAGGCAATTCTGATCAAATATTTAGTCGTTTTTACCTGTAACGGTTCTCGAGTAAACAGTAATACAGGTTCAACCGAAGAGACACGGGCTGAGACTCAAAACAGTTTGTTCCCCGAGGCTCTGCTGGATTCCTGAGCTAAAGCTTAAAAAACACTTTCAAGTCAATGCACCTTTCATCACACACAGTTATATTAAAGAAGACACAGCAGTGCTAAACTCACATTCAGAGACGACTTCTGACTGATTGATATAGATGCATTCTGTAGGTGTTGTGCTTGACTTGTTGCTGATGAATTGTATTTCAGAGGAGAATAATGCTGATGAATTTGGTAAATGTACATTTTAGAGGATATTGATGACAATGAATTTGGGTATTTTAATGTGTAAAGAGTTTTCTTCATGTATTTTGTACCTGCCCGAGGACTGAAGGTGGAAAGGAGCTCGTCGCTAAATCTGGCACAGAGCAAGTTTAATGTTTTCTGGGTCAAATGCAGAGGTCAGATTTCTCTATAGGGACAATATTTTAACCTTATGCCATTTTTTCATTCTCACTGTGGTTTATTTTGTGTGATCATGAACGATAAACTTTTGTGCATCTTTAAAAAAAATGAAGATGAAGTGAAAGAAAGTGGTTGTGTTTCTGTTCGAGGGATTTGTGCATCTGAGTGATGATTTTAAAAAGTCGAACACTGTGGAAGCCTTAAAAAGAAAAGTGTATAACATGTGATGTTTTGAAAGATACAGCTCTCTGGAATGAATTAGGCATTAAATTTGGTTTGTTTTAATTTATATTATGTCTCTTATATTTACAGTGAGTTGCTGTTCATACACTGCTTTTCTTTCTTGGAATTCTGTCACTGTTTAATAGAGTTTGGCTTTAGAAGAACTTTAACTTCAGCCTAAACCCTTTTGGTTCTGATCCATGGGGCTGTAGTCTCTGTTCTGTTTTGTAGTGCAAAATGCCTGAATATACTTCTACTACAAATATATATATAAATATATATATATATATATATATATATATATATATATATATATATATATATATATATATATATAAATATATTTTACAATTTGTAAACTGTAAAATTGAAAATTGATCCACTGTGGTTTTGTAATAGAAATGGAACAACTGAGTTTCTGTTGGAAAGAATCTGCAAAGAAGTGAAAGCACTGCTTTGGTCAAGTACACAGCGCAGCACAGTCATGGCCAAAAGTTTGGAGAATGACACAAATATTAATTTTGGTACCAGAACGTCCTCCGAGAGCAACTTCCCCCAAACATCCAGAGCAGTTTGGTGATGAACAAAGCCTTTTCCAGCAGGATGGACCTTCCCATAAAGCAAACGGAATAACTAAATGACTCAGGGAAAAAAACAAAGATTTTAGGTCAATGAAACTCCCCAGATCTTAGTCCCACTGAGAACGTGTGGTCAGTCCTCAGGAGGCAGTGGACAAAAAAAAAACGCAGATTCTGACAAACTCAAAGCGTTGATTATGTAAGAATGAACGGCCTCAGTCAGGATTTGGTCCAGAAGCTGCAGGGAGAAGTGCAGAGGTCTTGAAAAAGAAGGATCAACACTGCAAATATGGACTTGTTGCATGAACTCAGTGTAACTGTCAATAAAAGCTTTTAATACTTATGAAATGCTTGTAATTGTATTTCAGTAAACCATAAAAACATGTGAGAAAACACCTGAAAACAATGAAGCAGCAGAACCTGTGAAAATGTGATATTTGTGTCATTCTCAAAACTTTTGGCCACGACTGTAGTGAGTTTAACAGTCTGAAAGTAACGACTCAAAGTTCAGTCCTGTGCTGAAGTTTAGGCAGGTGTGAAAAAATGCTGTAAACAAAGAAGCTTTCAAAAATATAACTAGTGATTGTTTGTTTTTATCAGTTTACAAAATGCAAAGTGAGCGAACAAAAGAATGCACCAAAGTCCTTCAGAACTGTCCTGAGCCTAAAGAAGAAGCAGAAGTTGTGTTGGTGCTGGTCTGGCCCCACAGGCCCTGACCTCAGCATCATGGAGTGAGTCTGATTCCCTGAAGAGACAGAAGGATGTGAGGAAGCTCCATCCACACAACATCTGAGCTCAGTTCTTCTACATGTTTGGAACAGCGACCAGCCCAGGTCCTTCACAAACTGTCTGCAAGTAAAACCTAGAAGAACTGAAGCTCTTCTGAAGGCAAAGCTCACACCAAATATGGATCTGATTTACATTTCTCTTTTGTTCATTCACTGCAGTTTGTGGATTGATGAAAATAAATGAACACTTCCATTTTTGAAGACGTTCCTAGTTTACAACATTTTTTCCACACGTGCCTAGAACTTTTGCACAGTCCTGGATGCACGTAGCTCCTGTATGTAGTGTAAATCCAGCAGAAGAAGAGGGCAAATATAAAGGGGAGGTGGCAGCTGACGAAACGGGAACCCAAATGCAAAATAACACAGGCTTAAACATGCATCACTCAAAATCCAACTGAGCGACCGGTGAGCGAACACTAATATAAACACATGGGTAAAAGTTGACTTTACATAGAATTATTTGCATAGTCTCACGAAAAAAAGTTTGTTCCCTCATGAGCACTCTGGAGATCAGGCAGAGCAGTGACCCAGCGGAGGAGAAAGGAACTCTGCCTGGATCCCATTCCTGTCCCGGATAAGTTGGAGGCTCGTTGGGAAGAGGACTCCATGTACAGCCTCCCCCTCCTCCGCGGGCAGAGGTGGTCCGTGCGGTGCTTTAATCACAGGAGGGTTTGGAGCTCTGGTTCCCACATGAGGGAGAGCCTGGTGGGCTGTGGGCAGGAGCAGGCTGAATGAGCTTAGCAAACCACAAGTACAAGTACCACAAGAAGAAAAGTCAAGTCTAATCAGGTATTTTCCGTAGAGGATGAGGCGGGTGAAGTGGCATCCTCCTTTTACTTCTGAAACTATATTTTCGATGATAATTAATAATGTGTAGAAGATGGCAACAAAAAGAAAAAAGCAGTATTTTCCAAGATGATCTAAGTTCCCAGATGATAAATTCATGCTCAGAGAGACTGAACCAAACACCAGGACCATTTCCAGTCAATGGATTCTTCATACTACAGCTACGTCTATTAGCAGAATATTCAGCAGTTACCATAGAAACACAATACACACATTCGAAAAAACACTGTCGGATAAGTTCTAAGACAGTCTGAAAACGCAAGAAAAGACACTAAATGGATTTAAACGGCACATTAAGTATCAAGGTATGAATCATATCGTGGCCTATGTATCGAGATATGTACCGTATCATGGCCTATGTATCGAGGATATGAATCATATTGTGGCCTATGTATTGGGGTATGTACCATATCGTGGCCTATGTATCGTATCGGTAACTTCTTACTTTGGACGACTGCAAACTGTTGAAACTTGTTCTGTTTTTCACCATAAGCAGCCAAAACCCAGTGCGGCGCCTTTAAAGAGCGTTTGGTGAGAAGCCTCTGGACTGTTATGACATCACAGGAGGCGTTTGTCACCGGGACAGCACCGGGACAGCACCGTGATGGCCCCGTGATGGCCCCGTGATGGCCCCGCGATGGCACCGTGATGGCCCCGTGATGGCCCCGTGATGGCCCCGTGATGGGTGCTCAAAGCCAAATGTGATGGTCCACTGAGATGACGGGTCCACGCACACAGACGCCAGGCCCCGGGCTGTGCCAGGTCTGTCAGCTCCCATTGGGTCCTGCCCTCCGGAGCAGCCCAGATGTGCTCCCAAAGTGCACCACAGCTCTGGAGGAGTGTGGGCACTGACAGTAAGTAGTGACTCAGACTGTGGCGTGACATCAGGCTTTCCAGAGATGTGTAATGGTGACTGTGGCCACGGGAGATTCTACAGTCATGGCCAAAAGTTTTGAGAATGACACAAATATCACATTTTCACAGATGCTGCTTCATTGTTTTTAGGTGTTTTCTCACATTTTTATGGTTTTACTGAAATACAATTACAAGCATTTCATAAGCATCAAAAGATTTTATTGACAATTACACTGAGTTCACGCAACAAGTCCATATTTGCAGTGTTGACTCTTCTTTTTCAAGACCTCTGCACTTCTCCCTGCAGCTTCGATCAACTTCTGGACCAAATCCTGACTGAGGCCGTTCATTCTTACATAATCAGTGCTTTGAGTTTGTCAGAATTTGTGTGTTTTTTTTGTCCACCGCCTCTTAAGGATTGAGTTCTCAATGGGGAGTTTCGTGGCCTTGGACCTAAAATCTTTATGTGTTGTTCCCCGTTAGTTTTTCCGTTTGCTTTATGTGAAGGTCCATCCTGCTGGAAAAGGCTTCGTTCATCACCAAACTGCTCTGGATGGTTGGGGGAAGTTGCTCTCGGAGGACGTTCTGGTACCAACATTAATATTTGTGTCATTCTCCAAACTTTTGGCCACAACTGTAGAACATTAAACTGAGGAACGCTTTTCTTTTTTTAAACACTTTTCTGATCAAAAAAACATCCGAATACGGTCACCGGGATCATTAAGATTCATTTTTGTCAATGTCACCCGACTGTATTTCCAAGTCACTCCTTCGTACATACAAATGTTTGCAAGTTCGACTCTTCTCTGGGCCTGGGTCTTTCTGTGTGGACAAAGTTTGCATCTTTCTCCTCGTCTTGGAGTGAGTTTACTTTAGTGGTTTAGTGAAAAACAAAGTCTAAATCATGACTGTGACACTAAAAGTCTAACAAGTCCACGAAGTTTGGGCAAAGTTAACATGAAAAACCCCACATATTAATAGAAACCAAAAAGTTACAGTGGTCCAGCTTTAAGTTGAGTTCATTATGTTCTGAAATAACGAGAAAGAAGCAAGTGAACAGGCCTAATAGACGATAAATGCAATAAAAACAGTCTGACACCCCTGACTCTTCTTCGCCCCGAGGGGTTTGGGAAATATGAGACAAGCACGAGAGAAATATCTGAGCTAAATTAAAACCAAGACAAATATAAAAACACGGGTCTAAAATAAAGCAGTTCTTTTGATCTGAGGCTGGACAAGGCTTTGGCTCAATCCAGCGGCGAGTTTTACTGAGGGGGAAGACGCATTAGTCACAGGGCCGGAGATGAAAGCTTCTCACAACAGAACAATAATCACGGCTTCTGGACTCTGGGAGGACCTCGCCCCACATGGGAGAGAGGACGAGCGCATTCCTGCCTCCAAACCCAACCACAACTCCACCGGATCTCACAACTTTCTGAAAAACAAATGGGTAAAATGGCTTCTCGTGGCCCGGGGCGGTGGGGGCTCGCACGGACAGGACTATATGCTGAGACGGAAATTGTCGGGACAGGCCAATAACGGAGGACGCAGTATGGTCTTCATCAGCTTTTGCGGCGATAACATCTAAGACTACGACTTCCACCGTGGCTTTTACAGAGGAGCATTAGTTAAAGCGCTAAAGGCTGTTATACGAGCACAATGAGATTTATGGGAGCCGCAGATAATGGCACAGGAAACGGCAGAGGGGCACCGCTCACTGGTGGTTTCGGTCTGGAGTGACTCAGCGAATATATCAGGAAATTTACTTTAGCCCTGTTCAGATTTATTTAAACATTTATTGTTTCTTTATTTCACTTGGATTTGGAAATAGAGTAAGAACAATTTAAGTTAATTTGCGTAGGCCTGTAGTGGACTGAAGAAAAACGAATAAAGACACGTGCTGCACAGAGTCTAGACTTAAATAGTCCGTATATATGAGTTATATCTGAGTGTCTGAGTGTGACGTCTCCACAGCGTCGCTCACATGAGGCTCCTGTTGCCACGGTTACAGGAGCGAATCTGGAGCCAGGTCCATATTTGGAAATCCTCCCGCGAGTATCATAGCAACACAAGAGCCAATCATGAGTGAGGAGGTTAAATGTGGCGCCTCCTCCTGGCAGAGCTGATGCATCATATATACGGACTATGGATGTGATACTCTGCACCTGCAGGACACTGGATTTACCTGATTCTGCACAAGAAGAAGAAACTTTGAGCTTTAAATAGTTTAAGTCACTGATTTATGTTGTTTGTTCTGTTCCGTACGAACAACAACAGAGTCACAATTTAACCAAATTCACTTTACTTTCTGCTCGTTAAATTCTGCTCGTTCAGATTCTAGTCACATTAGATATTGTGACTGTTTGAGATATTTTGTCATTTTATTTCAAAAATAATCAATCAGGGCAGGAAAGTGGGAAGGAAACTTGCCGCCGTCAGCTGAGCGGAAATGACGTCCTATAATTACCACAGAAATAATAATTAATAATTTTAGAAATAAATTCACACAAATGAAACTGTCACAGCACAAAACAGCACAAACCAAATACAAATGTTTTCTATAATTTTCTTCCTGTTTTTAGCTTTATTTAACATTTTGAGGTTCTGGACGACGTCATCGGCTGAAAATTAAACTGCAAATGATGGGCGACTTCACGCAGCTCCAGATCCTTCTGAAGACATTTAGGAAGGTTCAGTTCTGTCCTGTGAATGTCATTTCTTTTGTAGTATCGATTAGCATCTGATTTTCAATCCAACCTTGTTATGAGTCCAGTTCGATGACACAGGAGTGAAGCCCAAACATGTGGCTAAACATCTGGATAATGGCCGTCACATTATTAGCTCAGGAGTGCTTGTGTTTCTTGGTGTGAGCTCCGTCTGCGCTCTGTCTCTGGCTCTTCCTGTTTAGCTCCTGCAGCTCCACTGCTCCTTTTATTGGCTTTTGGTTCCACTGGCTCTGGCTCGTGTCTGTGGTGTGGAGGATAACATCAGTGCATCTGCCCCAGGACTTTTATCATGGATGTTTATGGCTTTTCCTGTGGCCTGTCATGTACGGGACAAATCGATCGGGCTAATGCGGTGTAAGTCTGGGCATTAGCGCGATATCAGGAGGCACACAACGCTAAGGCTAATGTACCAGCTACAGGCAGAGAACAGGACAAACAATTTATTACTTCTGGCACATATCGCCGAAACAATGAAGATATTATCTGAGAAACTCACAGCTACAGACATAACAATAACCAAAATCTGGTGATATCGTATCGTCAAAGGTCTCACAATAATATCGTGGAGCATCACAATATATCGAATCCCAAGTGTCTTTGCTTAAATGAACAGTTCTGATGGGAACTACATAGACCATGATCCTTTGCTCATTTTCAGTGCGGACGACATGAAGAAATAACTGTTCTAAGCACTTTGAAGTGTTGTCAAGGTATTTTAAAAGGAAAAAGCAGCAGATTCACACTCTTTTTTTGCCTCCACAAACTATCGTACCGAGAGATTTGGATATCACTCTGTTTCTACTCTTGCCCTGTTGTTCTGTAGCCTAAACGCACCTCCGTGTTCCTCTGTGAGCGAACACTTCCTCCAGGCCTGTGTTTACACGTCTCCCAGATGAAATAACAGCACTGACTTCCACACGGAGAGGCCGATATCACAGATCACACAGGGCTCCGAGGGGCCTCTCTGGTTTCTGCTCGGAGAGGACAGACTGCATTCCAGCTCCGCCAAACCGAACCCGAGCCCCGAGTCCAGAGTCCCAAACCTGAGCCCCGAGCCCCGAACCCCGAGCCCCGAGTCCCGGACCCGAGCCCCGAGCCCCGAACCCCGAGTCCCGAGCCCTGAGTCCCGAGCCCGAGCCCCGAGTCCCGAGTCCCGAGTCCCAAGTCCCGAGTCCCGAGCCCCGAGTCCCAAACCTGAGCCCCGAGCCCCGAACCCCGAGCCCCGAGTCCCGAGTCCCGAACCCGAGTCCCGAACCCGAGTCCCGAGCCCCGAGCCCCGAGTCCCGAGCCCCGAGTCCTGAGTCCCAAACCTGAGCCCTGAGCCCTGAGCCCCGAGTCCCGAACCCGAGTCCCGAACCTGAGTCCCGAGCCCCGAGTCCCGAACCCCAGTCCCGAGCTCCGAGTCTCGAACCCCGAGTCCCGAGTCCCGAGCCCCAAGTCCCGAGTCCCAAACCTGAGCCCTGAGCCCCGAGTCCCGAGTCCCAAGTTCCAAACCTGAGCCCTGAGCCCCGAGTCCCGAGTCCCGAGCCCCGAGTCCCCAGTCCCGAACCTGAGTCCCGAGCCCCGAATCCCGAGTCCCAAACCTGAGCCCTGAGCCCCGAGTCCCGAACCCGAGTCCAGAGTCCCAAACCTGAGCCCCGAGCCCCGAACCCCGAGCCCCGAGTCCCGGACCCGAGCCCCGAGCCCCGAACCCCGAGCCCCGAGTCCCGAGCCCTGACTCCCGAGCCCAGAGTCCCGAGTCCCGAGCCCCGAGTCCCGAACCCGAGTCCCGAGCCCCGAGCCCCGAGTCCCGAGCCCCGAGTCCCGAGTCCCGAGCCCTGGGGCCTCTGCTCAAATGTCCACATGAGCTTGTGTCTGTTGATGTTGTGTGTTTCTGTTCTGCTGCTAAATGTGACGTGATGCAAACTGAACTGACCCTGAGGGAGAAATAAAGTCTGAATTAAAGGAACCGAATTTAACATGAAAAACAAAAGTAGAACATTCAAACAGTTTGCAGTGATCCACAAGTTATTCCCCTCTTCACTTATTCTGTAGCATCCTGATGATATAATACTACTTTATGTGTAATGCTAAAAACAACTAGCATGCTAACAGCGCACTTTCAAATCAAATAATTTAAAAGATGGGGACAACACCCAGTGGCCTCGTTTCCATCTTTGAGCTGCTTTTCTAAACTAAAGCTGCGAGATTAATCGCAACTGAATCGAAAGCGCGATTTTAAATAGATGTAAACCACAAAAAGCTGCATTTTTTAAGCTATTTACTCGAGAAACCACAAAATCTCTCGTCTTATTCGGCGTAAAAACGACAAACTCTGTGCTTCAGATCTGCACAAACATGTCCTGAAACTTGATACTTGAATTCGTTTGTATTAAATTTGTGGCATTTCAACGTGAAGCTGTTATTAAAGGGCTGATTAAACAATGTTCTGATGTGTTAAGCTGTAGAAAACACATCGTTCCACTTTGTGATGTCATGTGCTGCCTTCATACAGGAAGTGCTCCAGTGTGTTTTGAAACTCCATACACCTTTTTTTTTTTACTAGAATCGTATAATTTCAGCTCTGGAATTGCCAACCTCGACTGAATTACAAATAAACGGAAGCTGTTAAGTTAAGAAAATAACAACTTGGTGACATCACAAGGTGGAACAGAGCATTTTGAGCTTTGGAGATACAGTCGGACTGATCATAAAGAGTTCCTCAAACATGTGAATGAAACGAAACAACTCCAGACATGACTGTGATGAGGGAACATTATAACACGACTTAAAACTGACGAGGGGTCGATTTTGTGTAAAACCTTTAAACCTCAACAAAATCAGACACTTGTTTCCACATGGTTCAGGCGCCTCCACCTCTCCAAAAGTTTGTTACTCTGAACAAATGAGCAGAACGACGCGCTCAACGACAACTGGGCAAATATGAAAAAGAAAAACTGCTCCAGGACAATCATCATTTTCATTTAAAACAATTACAGAACAGAACAAACCTCCAGCAGAACTTAAATTATGCAAAAACTTCAAAACATTCTGTACAGAAACAAAAAAAAAACACTTTTAAATCCACAGATACTTCAGCACTAAATGTTGGTTTTCCCTTTGTCTCTTTCCAGGGGACAGTGTTCAGAGGCACTTTTACTCTGCTCATTTTTACTGTTTTATTATGAAATGTTGAACTTTTGTATTTCCTGCTTTGTTCTGTGTTTAATCCATGTTTGTGTCTCGTTAGTCCAGGGACACAGATGGAAATGAGTTGTGAAGCTAAAATCTGGCACTAGGCAGATTTTCTTTTGTGTCAAATACACTAAAGAAAGAAAAGAAAGAAAAGAAAAGAAAGGTCTGGTGCAGAGGGACTGCAGCAGGACGTCCTCTGCTCTGCTGGGCGCCGCCTTCTGCCATGTGACGACGCAGAGACTTTTCCTCAGCTGAACTTGTGACCCGGGGTTACGTAAGAGCACCGGCTTTTCTCCAGTGTGAGAACTCATTTCTTCAAACCTCAGGCCCCGCGGAGGAACAGAGAACCCAACCCGCAACGCAGAGAAGGACTGAGGCATGAGGAAGTCAGCCGGGTTAACACAGTTTCACTTCTGATCACGTTTTCCTCGGCTGTTTATGGACAAGATCTTCAAAAAGGTGGTTTACGGTTTAATATCGTGCGATTAAAAGTGAGTGGTGTAACTTTCCGGGTGGAGATGTTATCAGCCGTTAAACCTTTCTATCTTCACCTGGACCAAACCGGACCAAGTTACGAGTCAGATCTGTGGAGAGGCGAACGCACTCACAGTCAGAATGTTGTTTTTCTAGGTATTTTTGAGCTATAAAACCACCTGTAACTGAATAAATATAAGGCAGAGCTGCTTTTTACCGGCTTTGTAAAAAAAGTCTGTTGTATGTGTAAATCTTCCTTTAACCCACGGGGTTTTTCTGTCCCTAATGCGCTGCCGGGGGGTCGTTTACAGCAAAGTTTTTGGCACAGACATTTCTCTTTGAATGACGTAAAACAGAACTCCTCTTCTCAGTCATTGTGAAAATAGTTTGTCCTTTTTTGCATTTCTGACATGATTTTTGGGGCAAAAGCACAAGCTAACGCCTCCTCAGCACCTCACTCGAAGTCAATATTAAATATTTCTATTTCAATTTTGAAATCTTATATAAGGTAATTTTAAAATTCTGCATAATTTAAGCATTAATTGAGGAAGACAACCTGCCTGCTGCACTGTTTATTTAAAAAAGACATTAAAATCACCATAACAATGAATTTAAGCAAAGAGATGTGTAATTCAATCTATTGTGAAGGTCTCGATATTATTTTGAGCCTTTTGACGATGCGATATCACCATATTCCGCTTATTGTTACCGCGTTACATAATTGAGGCTGAGCGGGAGAAAAAACTTTGGCACAATGTTCCGGCTCTGGAATCTGACGGTCACTTCTTCCATAAACTCCCACAGTAGCGGCTCCGCTCTGACCTGCGGAACAAGAGGCCTCTGTGGCTTTGTTTCCCGCTGCAGCCGCAACAATGGAGCCGCCCGAGGTCGGCTCAGGACAACACGCCCGACACAGAGGACGGAAGCACCTGGCACCTGCTGCTCGGAACATCCATATAACGTGATGAGGGACGGAACGAGATCTCGTGCATCAAGATCTCGTGGAACAAGATCTCGTGGAACAAGATCGTGCACACAGGAGGAAACTGATCTCGTGAGAGTCACGTGTTGGTGAGTTACGTCTCATATAGTTCCAAAAACGGTGCTAGAATGGAAACTAAAATATGGAATCAAATAAATACACAACTGTGAGGTCAAAACTGAACCTTAAAATGTAAATATGAGGAATGATGTTAAAATCTCCTCTTGTTTCCTTCTCGTGGACCGAATCTCATATCTCGAAACGGTGTCTCGCTCCATCCCTAATCGTGATAGTAAATTTGGTGGTACAGTATCGTTATCGAGGGCGGCTCCATCGATATATCGCCAACTGTATTTTTTGAAATATATTTTAGCTTTTTTAAAATTAATTTCATATTAACTTTGCACAAGAAGTGGTTTAACAAAGAAATATTGTTGGTAAAATGTATTTGGTCCACGGCTAAAACTGGAGGGTTAAAGTTTCAGGATAAAATATTTCAGAGTTGTTTTTAACACAAAAAGTGTTATTTTAATTATTTGAAAGTTAATTGTGGGTTCGAGTTGGGGTTATTTGCCAGAGTTGATATGGTTAAAGCTAATTCAACTTCCCTTAGTGTTAATTCGGCACTGCCCACCCACCATTTCAAGCTCCACCAGAGGAGAGCAGTTTAAACCAGTTTTATACTTAATTTCATTTTAAACTAAAATAACTGCTCTGAGGTGCATATCTGTAGCCTATATTTATTCTCCATTTGAAACTTTTGCGTAAATGATCAATAAGTGTTTTTTTGAGAGAAATGCTGAATAAATGCATCATGTAACTAAAAAATAATCAATAATTGTGATTATTGACCAAAATAATCGTGATAATGACTTGTTCCCGTAATCGAGCGGCTGTAGTGCGAAACATTCCAGACAAAACATGAAGAAAAAAACGGTCTTTTACCGCTCTGTGTTACGTCTTTGTATTTAGTTTGGTTTCCTGTGTCACCTGTCGAGGGACGACAGATGGAACTGAGCTTTTTGCAATAATCTGGCAGAGAATCGGACTATTGATCGACTCGAATGCACTTCCAGGAGAGGGGAGAGTGACACATGAGGCTGAAGCAGAGACAACAGCAGCAGCAGTGGGACCTGGGTGTGTCCACGCTCACACACACAGATACAACACACACACACACACAGATACAACACACACACACACAGATACACACACACACACACACAGATACAACACACACACACACAGATACACACACACACACACACACACACACAGATACACACTCACACACACACACACAGATACAACACACACACACACAGATACAACACACACACACACAGATACACCGATATGCGGCACAATGAAGCCATATGGACTCCAGCAGCGCGGCACAGCTGGTGACTTTACCTTCTACTGTACTCGAACAGATCGATTACACCAAAAACAACAACTGTTCGGCCTTATTTCAATACTTCTACACAGTGAACCGTTGTTTATCGCGGGGTCGTGTTCCAAAAGAACCTGCGACAGGCGAAATGCGTGAAGTATCAGCTTTATTTTTACAATTATTCTACAACACAATTCTGTACTAAAGAATGAAACCAAAGATCCAAACCTGTTTTCAGGCCCAAACTTTTGTTTAAGAAATAAAAATAGAAACGTTTTCTTATAAATAACTCTGATTTTAATAGTGAATAGGAAGTTGGACAGTGTGACTCAGGCGTATTTCTCAGTCCCTCTGACTGAGCCTCTTCGTCCTGACTCCTGTAGCGTCTTTTTCCCAGAACCACAGATTCATTTATTCCTTAAAGGCGCCTACAGCCGCAGAGCTTCTACCTCCAGCAGGTCCAGAAGTTTCACTTTTTCTGTGATAGTTTCATCTTCCTCGGCCTTTTGCCTTTGTCGTGCAGAACGTTTCCTCCACATTGTGGTTTTGTCATGGAGAAAATTTGCAAAGGTAAATTTGTCGGGCTGAACAGAGACGAGGCACAAAAACTGTGGACACTGGTCTGAGTGAAAGACCAACATGACTTTTTTCACTTGTAGACGACAGTCCCTATGACAGTCTCCTGCTTGTGTTTAATGAACAAACTACTGCCCTGGAAAATGCATCAAATGAAGGAAAATGCCTAAAGAACCGTTCACCCAAGTCGACTTTGTCTGTTATTAAATTCCAGCCACAGAATTCCTGCTGTTATTAGTGGCACCACATGATGCACGGTCGCACCACATGACATTTGAACACTTTAAGCACAAAAAACATGCAGAATAACTCAGGATTTATGGAAACAATGATTTGGTTCCATGGAGGTCAGAGGTGCTACAGAAATGTGCTGAATTATTATGAAATTTGAACCTTTTTAACTGAGGAAACTGCAGTTGGACAGAGTCGTGTCATTGACCCAAACTTAAGCTTGGCAGACCGTAACTTCTGTGAGCGGAAGAAAGTCAATACTGGCACAGTTTCCTTCGGAGAATCGAATCTCCACCGGCCTTGGAGCTGGTTCAGGATTTCATACTTCCTTTCAATTGTTGGTGACCCTTGACCAGGACATTTACTCAGAGATACACAAGCGCGAGGCACCGGAGGGACCTTCAGTAACTGTACAGCCCCTTTCCACAGAGCCTCATCAGCATTTCCAGATCAATATTCTAAACTATGGAACTCAATACCGCCTGAACTTCAGTACAGAACAGAGGTTAAGACGCTCACCTCGAGGCTGAAGTCCTGGTTAATAACAAACCACAGTTGTACCACCTCTAAATACTGTACTGTGTGTGTGGGAATGTGTGTTTGAAAGTGGGAGTGTCTGAGATGTGAAACTGTGTTTAAAGATTGTGTTTTTAAGCTGTTTTGAACGATTTATTGTAGGAAAAACCCAACAAGGGACATGAGCTGAGAATTTACCTGGAACTACGTTGAATTGTACCTAAAATATTCAAATGGCAGCTCGTGCTCAAAATGAGACGACAAGAAAACAAAAACACTAATTCCATGTAAGGGATTATAAATGACCACAGGGGCCAACTCCATTTAAACTGGTGTAAAACAGCACAGCAGACAGAGCACAGGGCGGGGATGAGCTCACATCCATACAAGGCTCTAAATGGACAAGTGTGGGGCTGGTGTCATACATACTTCAATACAGTGCGCTTACGATTCGATATGATTCAATACAATATATTTCAAATAGATTCGACATGGTTCAATGAAACATAAGGGCTAAATCATGGCTGTGATGCTAAAAGTCTTCGATAAAAACACTTGTGCAAAGTTAATATGAAACACACCCATTTTAATCATTAATAATGATTAATGTTTCATCAACAAGTTTCCGTCCTCTGAACAAGCAACAAAACTGTAGCTCTTTAACAAAATAATTAAGTAAAATATGCCAAAAATACACGGTTAAAGCAAAGGCGTCACACTGGAGCATCAACCAGAGACTGTGTTTTCACTTTGCCAAAACTAAGAACTAATAACACACTGGACATTTCTCTGCAGAGCCTCTTCTCACCGGAATGTTCTGCCACAGCACAAAAGGCTGATGCAGAATCATGCTCTTTTTAAAAAAAAGTTTGAAGAAATTACTATTTGAAAATGCTAAAAGTTTAATGTCACATATTTTTGAGTGTTTGGTGAAGTTTTTGATGATGTTATTCTGTTGTCTTTGAGACTGGGGCGCAGGAAACGAGTCTCTGCTTCTGTAGAGACGAACGGGGATCCTTAAAGAAACAAACAAACAAATATAGAAATGGACAGAACGGCTCTTTCGGCTCCTACTGACCCCGGTCCCATTGACTTACACTGGATTATTGTGGCTCCTCTGTAACTCCTGCTGTGGCCTCGGCATTTTGGCCTTAAAATGTTCATATTAACCTGTGACACATGATTCTGGCCTTTTTTATTTTGCTTGTTTTGTTTTTTTGGAATAGCAATTTTTATTTTTGTAACTTTATCTAAGAATAACTAAAAAATCAACAGATCACACATCACTGTCTGTGGATTGTTTACAACAGTCCCATTTTTCCCAGTAATTTTCTCCCTTGAGTCATGAGTTCCACTGTGCGGATTTGTTCATTGATGATTCGTGTCAGGAAAAGCAGTTTTTAAAGATAATATGATTCACATTTTAAACACATCCAGAAGAATTGACAAAAACACTCAAAATAAATGGACAAACTATTTGATTTTGAAGTTTAAAGGTCCGATATTATGCAAAATTAACCTGTTACCTCCTCAAAAACACACCTAAAGTTGTGTTTTGTTTCATTCTGTCTATGTCTCCAAAGCTCAAAATGCTCTGTTCCACCTCGTGATGTCATGAAGTGGTAGTTTTCAAGTGAACAGCTTCAGTTTGTCTTTAGTTCAGTAGAGATGGGCGATTCCAGATCAAATGGTTCTAGTAAAAGTGTGTGGAGTTTAAAAACACAGGGGTGTGTTTTCAGTTTGAGAGAAGAACTCGTGTGTTAAAGACTGAAACAAACTCCAGCTCCAGGTCTGGTTGTGATGAGGAAACATGACCACATCAGAAAACAGCGTAACACGGGCTCTTTAATGAAGTTTAAAACGGGACGGGGCCGATTAAACGTAGCGCGAGCTCGGGGACGGCAGAGGGACCGGTGACCCCAGTCGGCACGCTGGCCTCTGCAGGACGTGTTTGACAAGCGCTAAGTAAATGCGCTTTGCCATTAGGAAAACAGGCCTATCACAGAGAGCAAACAGCCATCCACTCACCCCTGCAGCCTGAGTCAACAGAGCGGCTCCAGCTCTGATAACCTGCTCTGCACACAGGCCACTCCAGAGCTAATCAAGCCCCACACTGAACTGCTCTCTTTAAAGAGGAGCCGTGACTCTTCTATGGGGTATTACCTGCTGACAAATACCTCAGGGTGGGACTTGATTAAAAAAATTATCTAATTCATTACAGGCTTTATAATTAATTCATCTCAATTAATGGCAGAACAATATTTGCCCCAAAAGCAACATTTATTTTGCGTAAATGAATGTCAGTGGACTCTTCCTGAAGTCATGTTGGAGTTTGGCGCTGGAGCCTCGTTTGTACTCGGAGCAGCTTCTGTGCTGCTGTTTAAATGGTGTCGTAGGGTTGAGGTGCTTCTGTGATATGGAACTCTTTTCTGCAGTTTGCAGTAAACAACACCTTTGTCAGTGCTTCCATCAGGTGGTTTTTGAATAGAAATTTTCCGCCCAACAAACCCAGAGCTCCTTCCTGCTGTGTTGTTGTTGCAGTGGGGACTGTGTGCGTCAGTGTGACGGGCGTTTCATGGTCACTGACAAATGTCAAACTGCCATAAAATGCATTCAGATTTTTAATGCATTCATTTCTCTGTAATTAATTAATCGTAATTAACATGTTTATATCCCACCTGGGGTGTAACGATATCCAAGTCTCACGATACAATATCGTCACTGGATGAACCTCACGGTACAATATTCATTGTGATATCGTGGAAAAACTCACGATATTCCGATATTCTACAGAATAACAGACTGACTCTAAAATACTTTGAGTCATTTGGTGCAACATTTATTGTAATTAGGGATGGAACGAAATCCAAATCTCTCTGTTCGATATTTTCACCATAAACATCTCACTGGACCAGATTTATTACAATATAAAACTGTGAATCTGTGACTTTTTCCTCTAAAAATGCTTCACAGACTTAATCCAAAGAATGAAGATGTAAAAGTGCTTAGAACAGTTATTTCTTCATGTCGTCTGCACTGAAACGGAGCAAAGGATCATGGTCTATGTAGTTCCCTGTTTTTTTTAGCTATTTCTGCATCAGAATTATTCATTTAAGCAAAGAGACTTGGGATTCGATATATTGTGACGCTCCACGATATTATTGTGAGACCTTTGACGATACGATATCACCAGATTTACGTTATTGTTACGTCACTAGTCCCACCCCTACAAATAACATATTTAGATCATCCTGTTGCCTTTTATTGTCTTGAAAATGTTATATTCATCCAAAACAACATTTATGTGTTTGTCTGTATTTATTTATTTTTTTGTTTGTGTTTTCTTTTAAACAA
Organism: Odontamblyopus rebecca; assembly: GCA_030686955.1. NCBI lineage: Eukaryota > Metazoa > Chordata > Actinopteri > Gobiiformes > Gobiidae > Odontamblyopus > Odontamblyopus rebecca. The sequence goes on along the minus strand of CM060655.1, from coordinate 701,996 downwards.
AAAGGGAGATGCCACTCAATTTCGTTGTATCTTTTGTTACAATGACAATAAAGGCTATTCTGATTCTGATTCTATAAGGTTACATCTGTTTGACGCTCCCTCAGCTAAGTCACTCCCCTTTCAGAGCTGTATTTTGTTTGAGGAAACCCTTTATTATCTACAACTCGTAAACTAAAATGTTCTGTTCCGTCTTGTGAGGTCAGGGTTAGCGGTAGTTTTCAAATTAACATCTACATTTTACCATTAGTTCAGTAGAGATTGGCAATGATGATGAGTTTAAAAACACAGTGGAGCAGTTCCTGTATTACCACATGACATGTTTTCAGTCTGAGAGAAAAACTCAGCCTAAATCTGCAGGGTTTGTGTGTTAAACATGTGAAAATGAAACAAAACACAACTCCAGGTCTGTTAATGAGGGAACCACATTATAACGTAGTCGGGAAAAGAGTAATACAGACTTTTTAACACAAACACCACATTTAAAATCAGTGAAAACCACGCAGCAGTTCAGCAAATACTCATGGGGTCACTTCAGGACTCATAATATTATTTCATCGCCCACCATGCGTGTCTTTCCCAGGCTGATTCATAACACGAGCGACGTTACGAACTGTGGGAAACCAAACTGAGTGATTTCGGAGAAGTTCCATTCGGAAACGGAGTCACGTTAAGCCGAGCCCTCAATGAAAATCAAAGCCAGTTTAGCCCCAACTTTGAAGCGTTCGCACAAAGGGTTCAGATGGCGTCGTCGTTGTGTGTCTTTGTGTGCAGCTGAATGCGGAGGTGTGCGCTGGAATCTGATTTACGGCCTGCTGACAGATATGCAGGCCGCCCGGAGAAAGCCCTAATCCTCGTCTTTGCGGCTGATTTGTGAGACCCGAGGTGAACCGAGCCTGCATTTACTGAGTCTGTGTAATTGACATGGCCACAGTGAACGCCTCCTCCCACCCGCCTGGTCCCACCTGGTGCTTCCGGACGGACGTGCAGGTCACTTCCGGACAGAACCATCAGAACGTCCAGCAGCGTCTACCCCCGGGCTGCCAGAGCACTGCCCCCTCGCCCCAGGCACATTCACCAGACACACGTCAACCTTTCCTGAATCATTTTAGCCTCCTGCCCACACCACCAGACTCACTAACAGTTTAATCCACAAGGCTGTTAGGATGATGAACGGTCTCCGCTCTGTAACCACCAGGCTACAGGAATCTGCCCCTCCCCAAAGAACACCTGGACTTTTCCATTTATTATTATTTATCATACACTTGGGAGTGAGAAATACAATTTTGATTCTTCAAATGTTTCATCTGAAGAAATGACAATAAACTTTTTTGAACTTTGAGGTAAGAGTGCAGACACCAAAAAACAAAGCTCAGATTAAAGTCTAACTGGAGTAACTGAGCTTCGAACATAGTAGTGCCTTCAGTTAGCTTTTCACCCCCAGGAAACATGGGTGACGTCAGCTGCAAAGACACCGGTGCAGGAGGAGCGACACAACTATCAGGTCTGGTTTCATTCCTCAGCCACTACAGCAGCTGGTGTGACGGCTCCGCGGCTCAGGCCTCTCACCCTGATTCATCTCACCAATGTACAGAGCAGAAAGAGACAAAGACACTCACATGTTCTATAAATAAATCCCAGCTGATCCCGTCGGCACCGGCTCACAGACCTGGGTTATGTTACGCTGGAAATGCCTCAAACAATCGCAGTCGGCAGAGTTCAGATTAAAGTCACTGGGATGATTTCACAGAAAGTTCTGGGTTATAATGTTTCCTCATTAAACAGTTCTGCACTTGGGTTTTGTTTCACTCACACGTTTAACACACAAACCTGCAGATTTAGAGTTCTTCTCTCAAACTCAAACCACTCTGTTCCAATTAGTGATGTCATGTGGTGATACGAGGATTTTTAAACTCCATAAACACTAAAATCAGAAATCAGATGCAAAGTCCCACTGGCTGGAAAGTCCCCCTGAACTGTGCCCTACGTTTCTTGTGTCGTGCTTCTTACCAATTACGTTCATGGCAGCAGGTTAGGAAATATTTAATATTTCTTCCCAAATCAACAGTTACAGATGCTGTAGGACATGGGGAACAAGAAAAAATATTTAAAATACGACTTCATAGTAAACTTCTGCGAGCGAATGAGGATTATACTGATATTACATATTGACAGAATGTTTGCTGTTTCAGGAAGATCTGTAAAATGAACAAAGGCCGACATTTGGTCTCACCACATCCACATTTAATTTTATAATAATAATAATAATAATCTTATTTATTTTTTATTATGATGACGCGGTCTAGAGAATGGGACACTCGAGCTGGGACTTTCAAGCCAGGGGGACATTCGAGCTATTATCATTTGGATCATTTCACACCTGGAATTGACCATCTCTATTGAACTAAAGGTAAAAGAAGCCGTTCACTTGAAAACTCTCACTCACTTCATGACATCACAAGGGAGAACAGAGCATTTTGAGCTTTGGTGACGTGGACAGACTAATAATAAGTTAATCGAACATGTGAATGAAACAAAACACAACTTCAGGTCTGTTTTTCATGAGGTAACGACATTCTAACAGGACCTAAAGCTCACAAGAGTCCATTTTACACAATAAAGGACCTCGAAAGTGACACAAGTTAAGATAATTCAGTTGTCATTACTTGTTATGACATGAAAACGCCTGAACCATCATTTCATTTACATTAGTGTTGGTTTCAGATGACGGTTACATGTAGATTTATGGTGTAACACAGTGAGCTCTGGAGTCTGGTCACTAATAGAAATGATCAGGTTCAGCATTTGTGGATTTGTTTTGGAGATTTCATGGTCGAGTAGAATGTGGAATCTATGAGGAAATCTGCCTCTCGTCTCCACCTGAGCGTAAATACGACAGAATCACATTCTAGAGTCTGAAAAGCACCAATAGGGCTTATGGACACCAGCAGAAAGGAGAAGTGAGTGACTGAGTGAGCTCAAGATCTGGTGTGTTTTGGTATTTATTTGTGAAACGGCAAAAACTCTTGACTCTCAAGTTAAACCACAGGGAAGAATCAGGATCTGATAAATAAATACACTGTTTGCAAGTATTTTTTCTGCATAAACAGGAGGAGTTTTAACTTCTATTACGATTACTATGCTGATCATATTACATGTTACCATTTCATTTTGTACTGCTTTAAATGGTGAAAATAATGTGCTCCAGGCAGTGTTCCTCAAGATTTCCAGGAATGCCACAAACATTCATTATCGCAATGTGAAAGCAAAAGTGAACCTGTGGTTGTTGAGGTGTATGTGGAAGCTGCAGGCCTCTTCCTCAGTCTGTTCCACTGCACTGGGACATCTGCACATTGACCCACAGCCATTAGCCTCCACCCAGGTCACGTCAGCAAAGCTTCCAACAGGTGGTCTGATCTGCAGCCACATGCAGTTAGCCGCCGCTAGGCTAACACTTAGCACGAGTGCAGGTGATGAGAAGTGACTTAGCACAATGAGCACTGGCTAAAGCTAAGCCATGTGCTGCTGCAAGAAGGAGGTCAAGCCAATTAGTGCGATCAGACACAAACATGGGGCCAAGACCCCGTCCAGTCTCACTGCTGCAGTGACACTTCTCCCTCCACCATCACTGTGGGCAGTGTGACACTTCTCCCTCCACCATCACTGTGGGCAGTGTGACACTTCTCCCTCCACCATCACTGTGGGCAGCCGATTTCTGTGCAAATACAACACTGGGAATATCAACACTGCCTGTACTTCACTGTGTATTCAAGCAGACAGATTTCGCTTCCGTATAGTTCTAATCTGACACCCGTAGGTCATTGTATTATAATGTGGACATTTTAAAACTCCACCATATTGATCATATTGAAGACTTGACTTAAAGAAACAAGTCCACTGACTTCTGCATAGAAAATATGTCCAGTGGGCGCTGATGTCGCCATAAACGTCATCACAACAAAGCGCCACATGCAGCAGTGCAGAGACTGAGCGTTAAGTACACAGCTGTGGGTGTGCACTGCGAGGACGGAGGTGATAAGGAACATGTACAAATCAGATCACTCCAAATGCAACTGGGAGAAAATAAACGAGACGGAGACAACTATGACATGGATAAAAGCTCTGAAAAGTCCATTTATGTCTAGTTTAACTTACTCCTTTTACATAACCTATAAGCATTTTTCTTGGTTTCTTGTTGCTAAGAATCATGGGAAACCAGCTGCACGACACTATCCCAGACTCTTCTGTGTCAGGGTGCAAAAGAGTGACAAAAGAGCAAACAGAGAGGGGAAAACTATAAGGAAACCACTGCCTGACACTATCACAGAGCAGTTTCTGTTTCTTGGCACAGTGGGCGGGGCTAAAGGTTCAAACTAAAACATGTTCCTGACTCATGAGCTCATAAAAGCTCTTTAAAGATATCTGAAGTATCTGACGTAGTATTTGCTCGATCCAGCACCATGACAGGGTAATGAGCTTATACCAAACCAGCTTAAAGCGCAGACAGTTTGAAAAATGTCCTGGAGGTTTTGACAGTGAACATCAGACCACAGAATCTTTGCATCTATTGTTTGGGCTTTTTACGATGCGCCCAAAGGAAACACTGCCTCAAAACATCTTCTAAAACCACCCATTCCACTCTCGTGAATCCCCAGAGCCACGGAACGCTGAGGAAATATGCATTGGGTAAAAAGTCACGCAGCAACAAAACGAGAAGTGCGCACTGCAGGACTTTCAGAATGTGCTGGGAACTGATTTCAGAAACACTAATGAAACCAGGAAGTAAAGCTGCTTCACTGTTAGCACCTAGCTGGAAACGCACTTAGAAACTCATCCCTGGGAATAATCAGGATGCTAAGAATATGTTGGGAACAGGGTCATCAAAAGCAGCCAAAATCAAACACTAACCGATACTAAAACTCGATATTTGAGCAGGTATCGATACTGAAAAAGTCACATTCACAGGACAGAAAAGAGTCTTTCCCGAAGAGCTTTAGAATGATCTTGAGCTGTTGGAATAAATAAAATAGTGAAAAAAGCGGAAACATTGTGGATTTTCTGAGGGACTGAGGGACGCTGCTTTTTTAATTTTTTTGCTTTATTGTCATTTGCAAACACAGTTTTCTGTATTTTGGCAAAACAAATGAAAATTAATGCTGCTCAAAAATCGTGATAGTCCTGTTTAGTCCTTATTTTAGACCAGATGTAGACCTGGTTTAGTCTTAGATTAGCCCAGGTTTAGATCTAATTGGTCAAAACCAGTAACACGTGGGACATTTCATGTATAAAACTGGGCCAAATCACTGGTTTTGTATAAATCTGCTGGGACAGGGGACACAGGGCTCATAGGTCAGGATCTGTTCTTTAGTGGCCCATGGACCTAATACTGTGTCTACTACCATTTAATGATGAAATTCACATTCTATTGTCGAAGAGTTTTTAACTGTCTTCATGGCATCAGAATCAGTGTCAATTCAATATCTATTCCTTAATATTGAAATAAAGTTGTATTGTGACCACAGTAAAACATTTCAAATGAACTAGTTCCATTTTTCACGTTTTTACTCCGGATGCATCGAATATATTCAGCTGAGTTCAGCTTCCGGTGGAGTGAGTTCAAAGTAAGGCCGCAGTCTGGATCATTTAAGGATTTTTATTTCCTACGAGGACTTAAATAGACATCGAGTAATAATGTGATTAATGCAGCTTGGGCACATTTGTTTGCATTTTACAGAAAATGTAGTTAATATGAGTTCAGGAGCAGGACCACGCCTCAACCGCCCTCGACTCCTCTCCAGCCAATCACAGCTCACTTCTGTCTCACCTCAATTACCCAGAAGCCTGTTTGCAGCAGCCTAACCTGGCAACTCAGTTCGTTCTGAATAACTCGACCCTCCCAACCCCGATCTGTTCACTTCCAAACATGAGACGCCTACGAGGGGCCCCGTCCTGCTGGGCCATGTGAGGATTGAGACTGAACCCCCACCTTGAGTCTCAACCCAGCCAACCTGCCTCGTTTCAATATAATAAATGCTTTTCACTTCGCACGTGTGTTGTAGGCGTGGTCCCTGTTAGTGAATTAAGCTTAAAACCACATGGCTCATTTACATACACTATAAGCACTGAAAGCCTTAAAGAATAATAAATAAACATTTACTTTAAAAATGTGTCGACAATTTTTTTCTAGGCTTTGTTTGCAATATTTAAAAAACTGTGAAAAACTTGATCACACTTAATATTCGGTTTCTTTATGGGCCAAACGTTTAATTTTTATTTGGTTTTAATTTTTGTGCATAATGAGCTTCAGCACCTTTAACTTTATCACAGCATTTGTATAATCAGGACCAGACTGATGGAGAAAAGCACTAGCAGGCTAACCACCAACTTCTGCTCAAATACACAGGAGTATTATCTGTGACATAAGTGAGTTGCACAGTTGTAGGGAGTATTATCTGTGACATAAGTGAGTTGCACAGTTGTAGGGAGTATTATCTGTGACATAAGGTGAGTTGTACAGTTGTAGGGAGTATTATCTGTGACATAAGTGAGTTGTACAGTTGTAGGGAGTATTATCTGTGACATAAGTGAGTTGTACAGTTGTAGGGAGTATTATCTGTGACATAAGTGAGTTGCACAGTTGTAGGGAGTATTATCTGTGACATCAGGGGAGTTGTACAGTTGTAGGGAGTATTATCTGTAGTATATGTTTGACCGTCTCTGTTGCCCTGGTGCTGATGACTATTCTGGGCCATAGAAATAAAACTGAACTGAATTCTATTGTGTCATTTGTTTTATTCTAATCATGACTGTGGTGCAGCTCAGGCGGGTTTGGCCCTTGGGAACATTACAGTGACAGAATCACCTCTGTGCCACAGCTCAGTCTGTGTCTGACGAGGAAGTGAGTCAAGCAGCTCGTCTAACTGGTCTTATGCACTTTTAGTCATCGCATATTTGCAGCGCTGGATGAAGAACGATGTTTTGTTGAGTAAAAGTACAGATACAGCGGCAAAAGTTTACTCGAGTAAAAGTAGCACATGAAATAATCTACTCAAGTAAAACTGCTGAAGTACTTGTTTAAAAATGCACTTCAAGACTAAAAAGTAAAAGTGTTTAGTGCTATTTTTTAGGACAATTAACGCAGCAAATATGGGATTTTGATAAAGAATTCAGCTGATTTTAAGTGATTCGATTGATTTCTTAATTTTGATTTCTTAATTTTTTAAGCTGTTTTTGCGTATTTTAGTGGTACTAGTTTATTTTCACCATAAACATCTCACCGCACCAGATTTATTACAATATAAAACTGTGAATCTGCTCCTTTTTCCTCTAAAAATGCTTCACAGACTTAATCCACAGAATGAAGATGTAAAAGTGCTTAGAACAGTTATTTCTTCATGTCGTCTGCACTGAAACGGAGCAAAGGATCATGGTCTATGTAGTTCCCTCTGTTTTTTAGCTTATTTGCCAAATTTTTCATCCGTCGGCGATACACTGGCTAAATCACCAAGGTGTGACGGGCACTTTACAGTTCCACCCCAGTCACACCAGGCTGCAGCAGTGCGTCTGTGAGCAGCTAAAAGCCATTTCCTGTCATGTGCAGAACACTGGTGCCTGTGTAAATGTTGGACAGTGCAGTTTGGCTGACGGTGAAGTCTACATCTGCTCACTCACAGCTTTGTGGATCATTTTGGAGCGTTCAGTGAACTGATGCTGTTCTGTGTTTGGCAGAAGTAACACGACGCACGGCCAGAGAGACTTCACACAGTTGTATTAAGTATTAAACACAGATTAAGGCTGAGAGATGAACAGAAATTTGAATGACACAATTGGCAGATCCGATATTTAACCTACTGTAATATTATCCACAAACAACAAAGTCTCTCTGTAATTCTGGAGTTTAGATCTGCACAATCATAGATTTAGATCCACAGAAAATTCTAAACACACATGGGACAGTGGCTATAAATAAAATAGTGAAAAGAGCGAGTAACATTGTGGATTCTGGTGTCAGTCATAATCTGAGGAACTTCTGACGCTGCTTTTTTTTGTTTGTTGTCATTTACAAACACGATTTTGTGTATTTTGGTAAAACAAATGACAATTTATGCTCCTCTTTACTGTTGGCGAGAATCTGATGAGTCAAAAATTGTGATAGTCCTGGTTTAGTCCTGGTTTAGACTTAGTTTAGTCCTGGTTTAGTCCTGGTTTAGACTTAGTTTAGTGCTGGTTTCGATCAATTGGTCAAAAATAGGGGCACCTGGGACATTTCTTGTATAAAACTGGGACAAATCAGTGGTTTTGTATAAATCTGCTGGGACAGAGGACACAGGGCTCAGGACTGGAACTGTCCCGGGTACAGAGACGTCTGGTCGCCCTATAAACCATGTTCTGAAATGTGATTCTTATTGGCCGTCGCCAGTAACGAAGTTCTCACAATAATATCGTGGAGCATCACAATATATCGAAGCATTTTAGAGTCAGTCTGTAGAATATCGTAATATCCTGAGCTTTCCCACAATATCACAATAAATATCGTCCCGTGAGGTTCAGACTGTGATGATATCGTATCGTGAGACTTGGATATCGTTACCCTCTTAATGTTTTCAGCAAAAAGTTACATAACAACAAAACAAGAAGTTAATATTGCATATATAATTATAATAATAATAAAATGGAAAAACAGTTCATTTCATTATTCCATTTTAGCATCAAACAAAAAACTGATATTTGTTTCTCTCTGGTTTATTTACCCCGGAGAGACACTAAAACAGAAGAATTAAATAAACTGTTTTCTCATTTTATTGTTTTTAATTCTCAATTGAAATTCAAAAGAACAAACGGGACACAGACCGACCTCGTCATTCAGAAATACAGTGGACGTGAAACTTCTTTTTAATACGTCTAAGGGAATAAACTTGATAAAGAATTGGCTAGAAACATTTTCAGTTATGTGATGTATCTGGATGTGTTTTGTGACACTTACTGTTTGTAAAGGATCTGGATTTGTAAGAATCTAGATCCAGTCAAACGCACCGGGGCACAGCTCTGTATTTGGCGTTGGAATCCAGTCATAGCGAATTCAGATTCACATTTGTTTTTTTCCCTGGAATTTCGCTCCCGAATTAGCCGTGTGGCCCGAGGAGAACAGCCCGTGCGATTTTCCACATTAAATCTCCACAAAAATGTGAGTCGGATGACGCACACACAGCTGACAGTGACAGGGAGGGAGGCTGGACACTGCTGCAGAGGGAAGAATGCTCCTTTTACACAGCCCTGCGCCTCAGTGCAGGTGTGTGGGGCAGAGGGGCAGCTGCAGGGGCCGGGGGGGCATCAGGGGGACACAGGCAGGCACTGTGTTACCCCGTCTCCAACATCTGCTGCTGACGCTGAGGTTGGCTCAGGGACGGGCAGCTGTGACTGTGCCGACTTCATCTGACACAACATGAACTAAACCTGCAGATGGACAACTGGCTTTTCCTCCAAATTATTATTTTTATTTTTTTTATGAGGGGTTCCCACAGTCCATAAGTTCCGTGATGGTCTGACAGACATTTACGCCAGATGCCCTTTCAAAGCATTTCTATGATCGCAGAGTGAGGGTGAAGTTTGCTCAAGGACACATCAAGATCTGTGTGTGATGTGTTACGATGCTCAGATTTCAAACTAGATTTCGATCTTTTGGAGCATTCTGTGTTATAGGGAATTAGGCTTAGGGAAAGTGCAGTTATGAACAGATATAAGACTGTGAAGGTTTTGCCTGTAAAGACTGACTGAAGGTCCTGTTTTGCTCATGGTCGTATTTGGTCTCTTATCTGTTTCTGTTCTCTGGTGGATGTTTGTGGTGCTGATGTTTCTGTGTCGTCCTTGTGTTAAAGCTGTGACCCCCTGTCCCAAGACAAATTTCCCCCACGGGAGACAATAAAGGATTATGGTATCGTATCTTATCTTATCTTATAGTGTTGTTCCCTCATCAAACTCATGCCCGAAGAGGTTTCCCGTGTCATCCAGGCGTGTTACTCTTTACAGTCAGCAGTACGATTCTGTACAACGCTCCACAGGTCTACGCCCCCAGGCTCTTACACGACAACTCTCCATAAATATACAAAAGTACGATACAAAACTGTGCACTACAACTTTGCAATTCTGATACAAAGTGCAGTAGTGTCGTTGGCCGGATGCACACGGATTGTACGTTTTTATTTCTATAGCTCTTTTCACAGACATATGTCATAAAGAGCTTTACAGAGACAGAACCTTCTTTAAACAGAAATGGACTCAGACTCCATCTGTCTCCATCTGTCTCCAGCCTCAAACCTGCAGCAGGTGTGTCCAGGTCAGAGGAGTGAAAACCCCATTATGTCCCTGTGTGATTCTGCTGATCTGACCCCAGCCCAAGTCTATTTCCACAGGCCGAGCTACGACAGAAACTGTGAACAGACAGGGGGCGTTTCTAAGTAATTTAGGGATCTAACTCCTCCCTCTTCAGGCAGATAAAAGTCAGTGTCTCCAGCGTCTGAGCAGAACAGAAGAAGCAGCTCGGACGAGCCGCGAAACGTCTTCGATCAAAACTTTGGTCCAGTTGACAAATTGATCTCTACCCGTCACCCTGGATTCTACCTGGAGGCATTTTTGTAGTTTGCTTGATTGTGAAATAACAGGTTGGACTGAACAAAAGGAGGACAAGTACCTGGGGGTGAACTTGGACAATAAACTGGACTGGAGCAGGAACGTGGACGCGGTTTACAAGAAGGGCCAGAGCCGCCTCTATTTCCTGAGGAGGCTGAGGTTCTTTGACATCTGCAGGACAATGCTCAGGATGTTCTACGAGTCTATGGTGGCCAGTGCCATCATGTACGCTGTAGTCTGCTGGGGCAGCAGTCTGCGCCTGAGGGACACTAATAGACTCGAGAAGATCATTAGGAAGGCTGGACATGTTGTGGGGGAGGAGCTGGACTCTCTGGCGGTGGTGTTGGACAGGAGAATGCTGGACAAAATCTGGACTATCCTGGACTCTCCCTCCCACCTCCCACCCCCTCCACAAGGTGCTGGCCAATCAGAGGAGCTCTTTCAGCCATAGACTGCGGCTGCCGCTGCTCCACTGAGAGACACAGGAAATCTTTCCTGCCTGTCGCCATCAAACTGTTGAACGCTGCACTTTAACTCACTTTAACTCACACACTACTCAATCCTTTCATCCTATTCCCGGCTCACACATGTATATAGTCATAAAGATGTCAATGATGTAAATAATTTCCCAGAGAGAGCTATTTTATCTTTTATCTTATTGTATTTAGCTTATTTTGTAACTTGTTCGATGTACATGCTCTTGGTCGGTGGCATCTGTAACAAAGAAAATTTCCCCTCGGGGATGAATAAAAGTAATTCTGATTCTGATTCTGATTCTGAGAACACTTCATTAGGGGTAAAAGGGGCAGTTTTAAAAGCAAAATTAAGAAAAAAATCCAGGCGAGGAGAAATGTAGTAAAATTGCCCTTCAGGAGGTACAGTGACTTCTACAGACGTCTCTTTCGTTCCGTTGGGGATTAAACCGTTAAACATTTGTTTCCCTCGTGATAATTCAGAACCGTTGAAAGCGTTCACGCCCGCGGCACCAGCCTGTGTGCCAGTCACCCGATAGAGGCGCTGGCACAGGCCTCTCTGGGCGCTGGTGCCATTCTTCACGAGCTTGGCACCGCTCGCATAAACACCGGTGAACGGGAACAGCTGGAGAGCCTGGCGCGGAACGGTTTACCCTGGCCACAGAAAACGCAATTATCCGGAACAATCGACTAGTGTGAGGCCGGGATTACCCGAAGAAAAGCATGTTGGGGACTTTTATAGAGGAAACCAGAAGGCGATACTGGGCGAAAACACGCAGTTATTAGTTTGTTGTTGTGGAATAAATCCGAACGTGGATCGCCAGGCAGAAGGATCGGGGATTGTTAAACTCTCTACGCAACAGCTCAAATGTGCTTTTAAAAAACATACACCCAACATATAATCCTATAAGTGCTCCTGACTAATGTTCTGGTTTAAGAGAGGAAACAAAGGTCATTGGGCGGTGCACTACGGTGTCCTACTTTCTGAAGCATGGGTCAAATACAGGCTGCAAAATATGGGCGGAAAAGATTTTACTCATGTTTTGACGGTTTTCCCTCGACATGAGCCATTCAGAGCGATTCATACATGTTTGAGTAATCTGTATTTCTGCTTTCAAGGCGTCGTTGCTCAGAAAATTACTGGGGGCTCCTACAGTGAGCACAGAAAGTGAAACCTAATGCACATTTACTCCCAAACTCTATTTAATCACGTGTTACTAGTTTGTTCTCTTCTCGTCGGGACAAAATATCCAGGAAGCAGATTTCTAATCAAATCAAACACTTCTTCTAATGCTATATTTATTTCAGATGTAATTTAATTGCCTGATGATATCATATGATGGACGGACCTGAGTAATGGCTCATGTGATATGATGTACAGTGTATATTGTCCCAACCGATACGAAACCGATAAAATGGGAGTTGCCGATATATTTAGTGATGTAAAAATTCACTGTAAATCTTAAACTGATGAAACTTTGGTTTGACAGTCTTAGATTTTTAATTGGGTTTATTTAGGCGACATTTATTATTATTCTGCCGCTTTATGTCATATTTAAAGACAGTAGGTCGGCCTAATGGCATTTTCACATGATATTCTAGCCAGTAAAGTAAGTAAACTACCGCTGTTAGCCTTTAGAGGTAAATGCAAGACGCACCACAGTAATTAATTATATGCGTAAATACCAGTCATTCACACCTTTATTCCAGCTCATTTCCATATCACTGCGTGTCCAGTACACAGCCACTAGAGTCTATGGACTTTAGGCAAATGTCTCAAACAGGCTGTTGTGTGGTAACCCTCACCCATATCAGCAAGATTTAGGCCGATATGTCTCCAAGTGCCCGTTTCAGCTGATAACATCGGCCAACTCCGGTGTGTTATAAATGATGCTGTGTGGACATCAGTGGGCAGAACCATGACCTGACCAACATCCACTGATCCAAACTTTGTCATTCATTAAATGCAGTTTGGGAGTTAGTACCGTCTGTCTCACTTTAAAAATTCACAGTGCACCTTTTTGTTCATTTTTTTGTCATTTTTGTCGTCAGAGATGCAGGATTTAACAGTGTTGTAGGGTTAGGGTTTTTAGGAGTATTTTCGGCGCAAATGAAATAAAAATCCACTGCCGACTACTGTGGGACGAACTAGACCAACAATGTGCAAAATATAGATTATAACTATGTAACAGAAGGAAAAAAGCTTGACAGGACTTTTATAACACTCTCAAAATAATGGTTTAACTTCTCACTGTATTAAAGCCTCACTATGCAACTTTTTTGTAGGTAAGTGTTTATTTATTTAGTGCTTTTCACAGACACACTGTATGTCACAAAGATGCTTTAGAGAGCATTAGGTGGCACAACACCTGCACGATTCCATGGCAACAGGAAGTTAAAACCAAACTAAGGAACATTCTCCATGGAGATAAATGCCACACTGTGGAATATTCTAGCCTAAGGAGCAGGGCGTCACAGACAAAACAGCTAAATAAAAACAGCAGGATCACGTAGAGCGGGTTAATACGAACAAATTAAAACCAAAATGACGGGTGACGTGTTTTCAGTATAAAGCGAACTAAAGCCAGAGTGGATGGAGACGGAAGCGCGACAGTGCTCGACTTCGGTGAGTGAGCCATTAGGAAGAGGACCTACCGCAGGCCCAATAAGAGTCAGGTTTGCTCGGATTAAAAGGAGGATGATTTTCTACATTTTTCAGTGCTAAAAACATCCTAAATTTTAAAAAAGTATATATAGCTAATGTTTTGTTAGAAAGTTACATACTGTGGCTTTAATCACAAGAGAAAAAACCTCTCTGTACAGAAGCTTGAACCCTTCAGATGCAGCGAGCCAAATGATCTCTGGTAATGAGTAACTGTGCGGAGATACGAGCACCTCATTAAGATAACACATCACAAGTTCTAGTTTTACGATCTGATGATTGGAACAGCGGTGGAACTATGATCTCAGCCCAAAAGCCCGAGAGCAGGAACTACAGACCAGAGTCACACCTGTTAGCCAACATTTTCCAACCTGATGAAATAACAACACATTCTGTTGAGACTATTTTTGAACCTTTGTGCACTTCAGTTTCGTACGTTTGTTTAAAGGGCCCATACCAGGAATCGTCGGGTAAATTAACGATCGATTTTCAATGAATCTTTAACATTTTATATTAAAATGATCATCACTATTATTACTATTACTAATCTGCATAAATAAACTCAACTTAGAGCCTCATCAGTGTGAGGCCAGAATGAGTTTAATGCAGATTTAAACATTTGTTTACGTTTTACACAAACTAAACTTAAAACCTCATGACTCATTTGCATAAACTGTAAGAGCTGAAAAAGCAGCTCTTTCCTTGTGCTGCTGCTTCAGCTTCTGTGGGACTAAAGGACTCGCCTCAGTGAATATGAGTGTTCTCTCTGTGACAGAGGATGTTCTGCTGATGCTGAGTCTGTTCTGTGCGTATGTCGCGTTGCAGATGCTGCGTAAACATGTGAAACCGGGAAAAAAAAAAGATCAGACACAACTTAGAGCTCACAAGAGTCCATGTGGTGTAATACAGGACTGGATAATGCCTCCAGTGTGGGTGAGCCGGATGCCCTTCCTGCTCTGGGATGACTATGAACACATGGCTCCTTCTTATGTAACACGCAGAGGAGAAGCAGCCTGAAAACATTAGCTTTACCGCGGCCCAAACCTCACCGCGCTACGCTAACAATGTGTGGTCATGTGTGCGCTGCTGCTGTTCCATATTATTACGGCTGTGCGCTCTGACAGGCCGAGGTGCCCCATGACACTCAGCCTCACTGCAGACGTACACGGCTTATGTAATTACAGACGTGCACAGGGGGATGGGAGCGCCTCACTACAGAACGAGCTCGGGCAAGTACAAAGCGACAAGTTTTATTCAAGACTAAAGAATAAAACACATTCACTGCAAAAGCGAAACCAAAATTTAACATGTAAACACTTAAATCTATCAGAAAATGACTTAAACGTAGTGAAATGATCTGTCTGTGCAGTAAGATCAACGACCTCTAGACGAGAATGAAGCAGAACTCTCAGAACTCAGAACTAGTGAGTAGCAGGAGTGTAATGATGTCCAAGTCTCATGACACGATATCGTCAGGGTTTGAACCTCACGGTTTGAACCTCACGGTATTTGTTGGGATATGGTGGGAAATTGTAATAACTGGTGACTTCTTACTTAATGCCTGTATTATGCTTTTTATCTGCACACTTTTATCAACAGTTGTTTTATCTATTTTGCTGTTCTTCTATATTTGCGTTACTCACTGTTTAATGTTATTTTACTGTTGTTTTCAGGGAGACAATTTTACCATCTCTCCAGGGTCAACGGATGAAAAATCACCTTTTGGCTCATTCTGGTGCATTTGTAGTGATGCTGTTAATGTTACACTGTCCCTGTCAAATAAACCAAGAAATACATAAATGAAACTCACGATATTGTGGGAAAGTTCACGATATTATGATATTCTCCAGAATAACAGACTGACTCTAAAACACTTTGAGTCATTTGGTGCAACATTTATTGTCATTAGGGATGGAACGAAATCCAAATCTCTCTGTACGATATTTTCACCATAAACATCTCACTGGACCAGATTTATTACAATATAAAACTGTGAATCTGCTCCTTTTTCCTCTAAAAATGCTTCACAGACTTAATCCACAGAATGAAGATGTAAAAGTGCTTAGAACAGTTATTTCTTCATGTCGTCTGCACTGAAACGGAGCAAAGGATCATGGTCTATGTAGTTCCCTCTGTTTTTTTTAGCTATTTCTGCATCAGAACTGTTCATTTAAGCAAAGACACTTGGGATTCGATATATTGTGATGCTCCACGATATTATTGTGAGACCTTTGACGATACGATATCACCAGATTTACGTTATTGTCACATCCCTGGTAAGTCGATGATAAATTTGAAAACAAGATTAATAACCTGATATAAGATTTAAACTCTTGGCCAGATCAGAGAAATTTGCAGTGTAGAGGTTGTGTCCACATTGTTTCCTACTTAAATTGTGCCTTTTTAGGGGTCACGCCATTTTTCAGGGTGTCAGAAAGTCCAGTGACTGAAAAAGTAGTGCCCTCAAAATGCACCATCGCTGTATTAAAAAGCTCTGAATGGAAATCTCGGATCTCATCCAAATTTCTGAGGTCAGAGGTCAGAGGTCAGAGGTCCAGCTCCGGCTCGTGATGCCCAAGACGAGACTTAAAATGGGGAGACGGGGATTCTCTGTGGCCGATTTTCAAAATAAAAAAACTGGGACATCACTAGTTTGTGGTGGTTGGTAATAATAAAATTGTAGAAAGTTTGTAATTAAGGAAAACTGTTCTGCACTTGGCACTAATGAGTCTGTATAGTCACATTTTCTTTTTGTTTTGGTCATTTTTAAGCAGTTTTTCTGTATTTTACCTAAGCAAATGACAGTACATGCCTCTCTTTACTGTTTGTGGGGATCAGATTGGTCAAAAATAGGGATATTTCTAGTATAAAACTGGGACAAACCACTGGTTTTGGATAAATCTGCTGGGACAGGGGGCACAGGGCTCAGGACTGGGACTGTCCCGTGGTAAATAAGGACGTCTGATCTCCCTAATGTAGAAAAATCCCGGCCAATAGCGCAGACCTGTGCAGTGAGCGAGCGTCTAGGGGCCAGGCTGGACATTCCGACACGAGCTAATGTACCTTTTTCAGATCGAATCTAAAACTGTACAAATCCAACACAGCTGCACGGGGAGGGCGCAGAAGTTCATGCGTGAATCTAGGTCAATTTTACTTTTGCAATGATAAAGTCGTGCCTCTGGTCCCTCAACCGTCTTCATAGAGAAAATGAAAACTGGAAAGTGACAGCTCCCTGAATCTCCTGTGAGCTCACCCAGTTGGGCAGGATTCCATAACTCAGGCCATGTCCACACACACACACACACACGGGTATTTCTATAAACACAGATCTGCTGCACTTCGTTTTATAAAAAGTCTTGAGTCCACTTCACCGTTTTAAACATAATTCCATCCACACAGCTGCATAATTAGGCTCTTGGTGCGGTTATGAGCCTCCAGACCAGCAGGGGGCAGTGTTTTCCTAAAAATAAGCTCCGGCCTGTCCAATCAGAGGCTCCGTTTGCATCGTCATTTTCGCAAAACATGAAACATGGAGCCAGGAGCTCGTTTGTGTGACCGACAAACAGGTGGAGCTGCTTTAAGTGGTTATGGAAACAAAGTGAACAAGACACAAGAAAATCTGGATTGGGAATCAGGCCAAAGCAGAATATGGACATTTGAACTCCATTTGTGGAGCCTGTCAGAGGGTCAGAAGTAACAGGCTTCTCAGAGTGTCCCTGCTCCACTGTCTGACAGAAACAAGGAGCATCTATGACGTTTATGCTCTTATGTCGCAAATAGTGACGTTTAAAAACACAAATCACCGTTATTCATGTCCACACCAAACGCAAAACCGGAGTTTACCAAAATCTTCACTTTGGCCGGAGTTTTCCAAAAGGTTTTAAGGACTTAATCCTTCGGTTCTGTGTGGATGAGGCCAAATCGTATAAAAATAACTTTGTTTAATCAGATCCCGGCTCTGTGTGGACAAGGCCTCAGTGTAATCCTGTGGTATTTTACTGGGACTCACCAGGAGCTGGAATTAAAGACAACAACACCTTTGATTTCATGTTGTGTAACTTCAAACCAGGGCCGTCGGGACTGTGGGGGGTAAAAGGTGCTGTTTACCCGGGCCCAGAGCAGGGAGGGGCCCTTCACAAACTCTGTAAACTGCAGTTTTCATAAAGAGAACATGTAATCCAGGGCCGACGATACGATATCACCATATTTTGGTCAGTTCAAATTTCAGTCTTTTGTCAATTCTTGTGGACGTGTTTGAAATGTTTGAGAAGGACCCTCTCAAAAACACAATGGCTCCTTCCAACATGTGACCAACAGTAAAAACGTGATGTAAATTATGTCAAATTTTGTGACTTTTGTTTTCAAATGGACATGAAGTAAGTGAATCAACTGTATTGACACAGTGCACTTCCTGGTTTCTGTCATTCACATGAGAGCGCAGAAAACAAACATTTAACCCGTTCAAATAACGAGGATTTGAAACTATGAATGAACAAAAACCTGGTACGATTTCCAAACGTACCTGTGTTACCCTGAGCTGCTGCTGTGGCCTAGAAACCTGGAAAAAGTTGGATCAGGTCGGACCACATCACAACATCACCGCAGTAACAGAACTCGGGATTATGGAGCGATTAGAGCGGCCGTGTTGTCACATACAGTCTACAGTTACATGTGTCACACGGGTCCACCACAGCCGCCTGAAGTCGCCCATCGAACACAAACCTACAAAACTGTTTGTGCTTCGTTTGTGCGGCAAAAAGTTTCGTTTGTGTGATTCTGGTTCTTCAGATATTCACAGTTTTATTTTGGTCAATAACGTCGTCCAGAACCTCAGAATGTGAAACAGCCTCAAAACAGGAAGAAAATGATGTCAATCGTTTGTATTTGGTTTGTGCTGTTTTGTGCTGTGACAGTTTCATTTGTGTGAGTTTATTTCTAAAATTATTCATTATTATTTCTGTGGTAATTATAGGACGTCATTTCTGCTCAGCTGACGGAGACAAACTCCACAAAACTAGTGAAGAGAAACGACCTGAGGCTGAGGAAAAGTCTGTTTTATTATAGAAAATCTGAATCAAAAGCAAATGACTAAAGACTGAAACAGACTTTTATATGTATAATGTGGCGCAGCCTAAAACCAGTTTCGTAATTTTTGTAATATTTTCATTACTGAGATAATTATTCCTATTTTGTTTGAATTAATATTTACTTAAAATGCATGAATTTTGGTCATTTTGGTCATTCTTTATGGATTATTTGTTGATTATTTGCTTAAAAATGATTTGATCTATTTACATTTTTCTTTCAATGATTTAATGCTCATGTGAATCATACGTTTACCCAAGAAATGTTGACTTTTTGTATTGTTTTTTGTCTGTGGCTCCTGATTGAAAACAAGTGCAGGTGCATCATGGGAGTGGAGCCAAACTGTTTTTTGGCCTCCGAGGAGAATCCGTGCACTTCCTGTTCTGGATGTGCATCAGCTCCTCTGTGAGGGTCTGAACACTGCAGCTGGACACAAACACTCCTCCCACAGAGACGTCACCCAGGGGCCACACAGGTCACATTTTGGACGGATTCTCCAGATTTGGAAAGTTCAGGTTGCGAAAATAGTCAGAATGTTATAAGACCTCGAGAGACCAAATTGCCAAAAGGTCGCGAACACAAGAGAAAAATTGTGAGATTTCTTTTCCATCTTTTTACCTTTGGATTTAGGGTCTGAACCTCACAGGACGATATTTATTATGATATCGTGGGAAAGTTCACGATATTCCGATATTCTACAGAATAACAGACTGACTCTAAAATGCTTCAGTCATTTGGTGCAACATTTATTGTCATTAGGGACGGAACGAAATCCAAATCTCTCTGTTCGATATTTTCACCATAAACATCTCACTGGACCAGATTTATTACAATATAAAACTGTGAATCTGCTCCTTTTTCCTCTAAAAATGCTTCACAGACTTAATCCACAGAATGAAGATGTAAAAGTGCTTAGAACAGTTATTTCTTCATGTCGTCTGCACTGAAACGGAGCAAAGGATCATGGTCTATGTAGTTCCCTCTGTTTTTTTAGCTATTTCTGCATCAGAACTGTTCATTTAAGCAAAGAGACTTGGGATTCGATATATTGTGATGGTCACGATATTATTGTGAGACCTTTGACGATACGATATCACCAGATTTACGTTATTGTTGCCTTCCTAGTTGGATTTGATAAAAATTGGAGTTAAGTACTGGTGAGTTCCGTGTTCAGCAGTCAGGTAAATGGCAGAGTTCTCGGCTTCAATCATCCTTAAAGAGCTCAGAGCCTGTACGAGCCGCTCTGACAGGAACACATCTGGAACAGGCTCAGTGCTGCTCATCCCGGCGAGCGGCTCCGGGCTGCACATCACTGGGGAAAACTTCACCGCAAACCAAACCGCCAGAGCGCAACCACAAAAAGACCCGATTATTAATATTACGCCATAGTACACTGGTGTTTCCTCATCACAAACAGACCTGGAGTCTGTTTCACATGTTTGTCACGGTTATTCCTCGTCTACGTCTCCAGAGCTCAAAATGCTCTGCTCCACCTTGTGATGTCATGAAGCAGCTACTTTTTCGCTTTATTTCAGTAGAATTCACCAGTTCCAGGGCTGATCTTACCCAAATAATTCTAGTGACGGTGTGTGGAGGTTAAAAACACAATGGAGCACTTCCTGTATTTTTGTAATATTTTAATTACTGAGATATTATAAGTTTGTTTGATTTAATTTTTACTTAAAATGCATTTTGTCATTTTGGAAATTCTTTATGGATTATTTGATTATTTGCTTAAAAATAATTTGATCTATTTAAATTTTTCTTTCAGTTAATTATTGCTAATGTGAATTATACGTTTTAAGTACTGTTTAGTTTTTGTGTTCATGTTTATTTTGCGTCTGTGGCTCCTTATTTAAGACGAGTGAAGCCAAACCTCCCGTTAAATTCCCCTTTTTGTACGTTTGTAGTTCCTCAGCTTCACGTGACGCTCAGTAAAAGTGTTTCACTGCGCTCAGATCCGCTCTTTTGAGGCTTTTTAACAGGTGGAATAAGGTGTGCAAACCTCACTGTCCCTTAGTGTTTCCTGTTTGAGAGAAGAACTCAGCCTAAATGTACCAGGTTTGTGTTTTAAACGTGTGAATGAAACGAAACACAACTCTGTCTGTTTGTGATGAGGAAACGACATTAGAAGAAGATGTGTCATAGTAAACATGACCTGGACCTATACAGTACAAAGCTCTGGGAAATATAACAAACCACTGCAAAATGATCAGTTTCTCAGATTTTACTACTTATAGGTTTGTGTTTGAGTAAAATGAACATTTCTGTTTCATTCTATAAACTACTGACGACATTTCTCCCAAATTCCAAATAAAAATCTTGTCATTTAGAGCTTTTATCTGCAGAAAATGACAAATGGTCAAAATAAAAAAGGTTAAATGTTTTCAGATGTTAAATAATGCAAAGAAAAGAAGATCTTCATTTTAACACAACACAACACTAATGTTTGAACTGAGGAAGAGTTCGGAAATCAATATTTGGTGGAATAATAATGTTTTTTCTCCTTTTCCTCCTTAAATCAGGTTTGGTTCAGGTGATCTCCTCATCAGAGCCTCATGAAGCAGAATGAGGTGAGTTTGTGTTGAATTCAACAGACGCTGGAATAAAACGTCCCAAACACATGTAGAGACGCTGAGTTCAGAAAACAAATTTCCCAGAGCTGAATGACACAGGTGTCAAACTGAACCTGTCATGTTTCACATTGTGGAGTCATTAACATAAGAATCTGGGCGCCCTGAAGAACTGCAGTGCAGATTTGGCTTTTCTTTTGCGCAGAAAAGTAAACATGTCCATTCTTTTCAATGGGCTCTGAGCAGACTGTGTGCAGTGGAAGTCTGGGCACAGAAGCAGCTGCAGAAGTTTGTGGACGTGAGCCGTGCCAGACGAACCCACGAAACTCCAGGAATGACGGGCAGCAGACAAGTGCTAAGCCAACACCAGCGATCTGGAGATTTGGCGCTTGCCTGTTTGCACCTGCCTCCCGCGGGTCGACCCGAGTCCAACCACGTCCACGAGTCAGACGAAGACGAAGACGAGTTTGTTTAAGCCGTGCGACGCGTGTCCTCCACTGTTTTCATCCTTTCATTACTGAAGCGGTGGGATGACAGCTCCCGTCAGGACTCGCACACAAAACCAGGGCGTCTGGCTCGTCTCCAGGAGGATAAGAGATCGTCGTGCAGGTTTTTACGCCTGATACGGTTGTGTGGGAGGAAGTGCTGACACGAATCTAAAGAAAAACCTGTTTGGAGACTTTTTTGTAAAATATAGGCTAATGAAAACAAAACAACAGAGCAAAACCCATGAATGTGAATGAATGTTTTTGAAGCATCTGCTCATATCTGACACTGACCAGCACCAGGACAGACTGAAAACTACATGTTTTTCCTCCAAATACAATTAACTTATTACAAATGAACCCGACTGTTATGCAACTGTGTCCTGCACATATTTACTGAACAGCTCAGGATGAATTAAAGTTCAAACATCATGAAACATCCTGGGCCTGTGTCAGTCAGTGAAGAGACCAAGTGTAATTATATCGTGGGAAAGTTCACGATATTACGATATTCTACAGAATAACAAGACTGACTCTAAAATGCTTCAGTCATTTGGTGCAACATTTATTGTCATTAGGGATGGAACGAAATCCAAATCTCTCTGTTCGATATTTTCACCATAAACATCTCACTGGACCAGATTTATTACAATATAAAACTGTGAATCTGTGACTTTTTCCTCTAAAAATGCTTCACAGACTTAATCCACAGAATGAAGATGTAAAAGTGCTTAGAACAGTTATTTCTTCATGTCGTCTGCACTGAAACGGAGCAAAGGATCATGGTCTATGTAGTTCCCTCTGTTTTTTAGCTATTTCTGCATCAGAACTGTTCATTTAAGCAAAGAGACTTGGGATTCGATATATTGTGATGCTCCACGATATTATTGTGAGACCTTTGACGATACGATATCACCAGATTTCAGTTATTGTTATGTCCCTTGTAAAGAGTCAGACCAGGATATCGGCTGAATCGATACCAAGACATGGAACCAATCCAGCAGATTTTACAGGATTTCCACAGATATTTGATGCTACTGTCGTGTTGGTGCATCTTTTATACAGACGATAAACAAAATACTTACGAAAACTAATTTGTGTTAAACACACAATATTGTAAAAAAAAAATAAACAGCAGAATGAAACCGTTTGCATGTGTAATAAGCCACAAAAGTCAGAATAAAACTTTTTTTTACAGCTCAGACCTGATCGTATAAGCAAAAGGAGGAGAACAACATTATAACAGGACTCACAAGAATCAGTTTGGTGTCATCTAGGCCCTTTAAACGCCTTTATTCTCGTCTGTCAAACTTACTAATTGAATAATCATAAATTACAACAAAACATCTGGACACAATGAAGTGAAAAGTTTCTATTTCCCTCATATTTCTGTTACAGGAACTCTGAGCTGCTCCTCCCACTTCATCAATAACAGTCCCTGAGGACGACAAATGCACTTCAGTCAATAAAGCCTCATCTGGCATCGTCTGATCGAGCGCCGACGTGGTTCTGATCCCAACATTTCAGATATTCCACATTTGGTTTCTTTTTACTAAAAAACAACACAAAAATCTGATCTCTACAAGTGAAGAGATGAGTCCAAAAGCACAAAAGTAGTTTTATGTCTGTAACTGTTGGGAAGACAAACAGATTTGAACAGACCCAGAACAACTGGAGAACAACTGGAGAAGCTGCTGTGAGGTTAGAACTGCCCACGAGTTCACAACACTTCATTATTGAATTGTTTTGATAAGTTTTATTATCTTAAAGAGACTTTACCTGATGATGAGTTAGAATTACGGTGACGGCAAAGCTCTGATAATTGTGCATCGCACTTATAAACTCATCACTTAATGAGGAATAACTGCAGTTTTTCATGTTTTTCTCGTCTGTGCAAAACCGGATTCTCCACATGGACCATTCACAACCACAGGACAAACTTTAGAAATGTTTTTCATAAATGTGTCTGTTATTCATGTAAAAATGTTCAAAGGGCAAATAACTCATCATTAACACTGATCTCATAATAACAACAATAATAATAATAATATTGAACAGATCACGACTACAGGACCATTCCCCCAGTCTGTCCACAAGTCTTTTTTTAAACTGTGGCGGAAGTGAAAAGTGGACGGGGGCAGTGCAAAGAGGAAAGTAAAAAAGAGAAAAACTCCATATATGACAAATGCCCTGGTTTATATCTACTATTTCTGACAACATTAACTTCAACATCAGCATCTATCAAATCAGGCTGAGGCTGGACTCTGGGATTTTACTGTTAGATTCTTGAGGAATTCTACAGTTTGATTATTTAATCCACAGTAAACGTTGGTGCAGTGGGGTTTGTGTGGCCTGAAGAGGGACAAATATTTATGATAAAGGGAATTTAACTTCTTTTTTTTGTAGAAGGTTCTTATCGCTGACACAGTGTTTATTGTCTATACTTTTTATCTGCGAATGATGTTAATTAAATAATACGTGAAATTTTATATTAGGGTTTGATGATGAATTGTTTTTTCTTTTTTACTGGAAATAATGATAATGAATGACCATTTATGTGGTTTTAATAAGATTAAGAAATACCGTCAAACAGGCTTCAAAAAGACTAAGTTCTTTCCGTGGAAGTATTCACCAGTTCCCTCGTGCTCGTAAATCCAGAACACCAACGGCACTGGAGGCGTCGCAGGTGCAGAGTCTTGCCCAGGGACACAACGGTACGTGGGGTCATTATCTGCGGCGATCAATCTGCCAAGTTTAGGGTAAAGGGTTAACGCGCAAATGTGTCCGACTCTGAGCAGCAACGGCCCCGAGGAAACTCTGATGCTACGATAACCAAGTGAAAAGTGTAAATGTCCAAACCACAGCAAGATCACAGTTGTTTTGGCAAATTTTGAACATCAAGTTTATTGTCTGTGCAAAGAACAGTTTGAAAAGGGCTAAAAAATAAGGTTATGAATAAAATAACAAATTTTCCATGTAAATTTTAAAGCAGCTCTTTGTAGCCTGAAGTTTTAATCACAATTAAACCTGTTTCCAGAGCCTGAACGGCACAGACACGACACAGTTCCTCTGCCTCATTCGACCAGCGCCACTGAAAAACATTATAGGGTCAACACAAGGAGATAGGAGCTAAAATCTGGGACTTTACCTACTGGAAAACCAGGACTAAACCAGGACTAAACCAGGACTGAACCAGGACTGAACCAGGAGTGAACCAGGACTGAACCAGGAGTGAACCAGGAGTGAACCAGGACTGAACCAGGAGTGAACCAGGACTGAACCAGGACTAAATCATGACTAAACCAGGACTAAACCAGGAGTGAACCAGGAGTGAACCAGGACTGAACCAGGACTAAACCAGGATTAAACCAGGAGTGAACCAGGACTAAACCAGGATTAAACCAGGAGTGAACCAGGAGTGAACCAGGAGTGAACCAGGAGTGAACCAGGACTAAACCAGGATTAAACCAGGAGTGAACCAGGACTGAACCAGGAGTGAACCAGGAGTGAACCAGGACTGAACCAGGACTGAACCAGGATTAAACCAGGTCTAAACCAGGACAGGAATATTTCTGAAAGCTTTCGTCCTCCATCTGTAAGCGCTTCATTATTATTTTCACTGTTTCCTCATCAGAATCAGACCTTGAGTTGTGTTTGTTTCTTTCACACATGTTTAACAAACACCTCCACTAGAATCATTTGGATCATTTCAGATCTGGAACAGCAAATCTCTACAAAACAAACGATCAAATGAAGCTGTTAACGTGAAAACTTCCACTTCATGACATCACAAGGTGGAACAGAGTAATAAACAGTGACTCAAACACCTGTGAACGAACCAGAACAACAACTCCAGGTCTGTTTTTGAGGAGGAAACACTTTTCTAACATGTCTTAAAGCTCAGAGTCCATTTTCTCTACGTTTTGGTCAGTATGGCCTGAGCTCTTTAAGATATTTAGAATCATGTTGGCAGCAGCAAAAAAAGGAATTACAAGGAAACGGCTAAAAGCAGAAGCACCAACAAAAGACAACTGGGCTGACATGGTTCACAATATTTACATTTTGGAGAAATTAACTTCTGCTCTAAGAGAAATAACAGAGACATTTGAAAAGATGTGGAAGAGTCGGCTGATGAGTTGGCCCTGATGTTCTGTTTGCTGCCAAATTTAGTTTTTTCTTTTCTTTCAAACATAAAAGTAAAAATGTGTATTTAGTTTTCGAAAATGGAGGTGTCTTAAACAATATTTGCATTTCTGTAAGTGTACTTAATGTCCTGCAAAACCAATAAACTAATTGAAAAAAAGCCCGATCTCTGCAGCCGCACTGTTCTTCAGCTCGAGCTCATGTGACGTGACGGCCGTGACACTGGCCTCTCGGCAGCTCCGCTCTGCCTTCCTGCCCGGCCGCTTTGTGCTACAGTCGGAGGCCCTTACATAAGTTGAGAGGAATTTCGCTGATGCCGGGGACAAACGAGAAAACAATGTGCGTCTGTGTACATGTCAGAGGCTCCTGGCTGCTCGGGCTTTTAAAGTGACAGCTCCCTCGCGAAGGGCAGGAGAGGCAGTATGGGCGGAATGTGGACAGAAGATAGAAAAACAGTGCACTTCCTGGGCTGTCTGCCTTCAAACAGGTTTTCCACTCTGCTGTAATCACAAAAACATGAAGACTGAAGCCAGAGGGGGCAGCTGTGGCCAAGCAGCCTCGTGGAACGAATGCGGCCGACAACGCCGCCCATTCACGGGACATGAGGAATATTGCAGCTGGAAGGAATCCGTTTGCGCAGAAAATCACAATTTGCATTATAACTTACAGATGCGGCGTAGGCTCGATAAGTGTGGAAATATCATGAGGCTGTGACCCTGTTAAGAGGCACTTCACAGCCCAGACCACAAACACTTAGCACTTAGCAGAGAGCTGAATGTAAAGAGATGGTGTCATTATAATGGGTCTGCCAAACCGTTCATATCAAGTACCGTTTGAAAACAATATTCGGGGAAACTGTTAGGAAAAAACTTTAAAAACTTGACGAAACTAAGACCAAAAGCTGCACTAAACCAAGTTGACATTAAAACTACAATAGATCATAAAGGATCAAAGACCAAACTGAACCTCAGGTAGGTTCACCTTTCCAGGACCAGGACCAAAATCATGTCCAAACTTGAATCAATTACAGATTTTGATTTGACAATACTGATATCCAGCTTTTGAAATGCACATGAATGAGCATACAGCCATAGTTTTACTCTAACCCAAAAGACAGATGGATGCACTGAAGCCACAGTGGAAATGACAGAAAAAGATTGGTGCCAGATATCGAGCCGATACCTGATGTCACAAAGCTCAGAGAGAAAAGACCAACTCTATATCCGCACATATAGCAGAGGTTTCCTGAGCTCAGTTCTCCACACAGTGTTTCCCCCATCAGACTCTAGGTCTGTGTCTTACCTCCAGCACCGGTCCTGCTCCCAGGATGATCTGCTCCACTCCGCTGGCGTAGCCCTTCTGACTGAGCGCCGTCAGGTGGTGGATCAGGAAGTTGGTGCTTTGGGTCTTCCCGGAGCCGCTCTCTCCGGAGATGACGATGCACTGGTTCCTCTGGCGCTGCAGCATGGCGTGATAGGCCACGTCTGCCACGGCGTAGATGTGCGGCTCCAGCTCTCCCAGCGTGTGGTTGTCGTACATTTTCACATACTTGGGGTTGTAGATGGGCAGGAATTTGAAGGGGTTAATGACGATGAGGATGCTGCCCACGTAGGTATAGATCTTCTCCTGTCTGAATCGGGAGCGCAGGTTGTCCAGCAGCGAGCGCTCGTTGAGCTCTGGGAGGCAGCACAGGTCTGCGTAGTCCCCCTGAGAATCAGGCTGAGGCAGGAGGCCCCGCTCCACCATCCTCCTGCGCTCCTCCGTCACCTGGAGCCACATCTGCAGACTGCCTCCATAGTGGATGGAGCCGTCCAGGTTCTTGAGTCTCAGGAGGAAGCGGTAGTCCTCTCCTCCGGACAGCGGCCGGTGCTCCAGAGCCACACGGGGCCACAGCATCATCCTCTGCACGGGGCAGTCGCTGGGGTTCAGGATCCACTCCTCTCCCCCGAACTCCTTCACCTCTGCCAGGACATAGCACTTGGTGCGGTCCAGCCGCAGGCGGTCGATCACCCTCTCGATGGCCTCGGCGGCGGTGGTGGTCTTGCGGGCGCTGATGGGGCAGTAGATGGTTCCTTCGGCCAGGGCGCCCGGGTAGATGCGCACGGTGAACTCGGAGTTCTCAAAGCGCTGCCGTCGCCCCAGGGTGCCCATGCCCCCCACGCCTCCGCCCACGCCATCACGAACACTCATGGCTCTCCGGCTCCCATCAGCAGCAGGCCGCACTGGCACGTCCTTCACAGGGCTGCGGCTCCTCTTCAGGACATCACCACTGCACAGAAAGGAACGAGACAACAGTCAGTGCTCCACCCTCTGAGCAGCTCAGTATTCACCAAACGCACGTCAGGGTGTTACTACCTCAGCTGAACCTGCTGCTAGAGTCAGAAACATTTGCATGTGTCCTCTGTAAGTATAGACCAGGCCTCATGTGAAGCTCAGAACCTCCAGAATCCCCTCCCTGAGCTGCAGAGGCTGCACTAGCACTGACTCAGGACTGGTGCAGGTGCTGAGGTTTAGGTAGAGACCGTTCAGATTACAGAGAAGCATTTTAGGTTTAAACACACTGGATTCCTGCGTTCTGTGAGGTTCATTCTGCTTTCTGATTGGACAATCGACTTGACAATCAAAACATCCAAATTATGTCCAATGTTTTTGTAATTAGGAATAAATCAACATTACGATCGTTATCAGTAGAAGCTATATTTGATGTGAGCATGTCTAGCTTGTATTTAGGGACACGGTTCAGTCATGTCTGAGGAATTTAACTAATTTGACCATTAAACAGCAGCAGAATCACAGGGCTGTCATCTGCTAGGCTGTTCCATTCATCAGATTATGAGTGTTTGTGCTGTTATGTAAGCGACTGAGGGCCCGACAAACACGCCCATGGAGGATAAAGGGGAAGTCATGAGGATCTGCGGGATTACCATTAACACACACACACACAGGCCCATACACACTCCAGCAGCTGCCGTCTCTAATCAAAGCACACCATTCACACGTCCCCACTTTGATACACCAACGAGCCCGTCACTTCAGCAGACACTACTCCACTGTGTTCTCCACAGAAAGAGTCCAGAGGATCATGAATGAACACTGCTACTGCTAATGGAGAGACACTACACACATAAACACTCATCTAAATGTTAATAAAGCCTGACAGTTCTCACTAAGACCATCTTCTCAAAATAGAAATGTCCCCATTTGATCATTATGGACTATTCAGGGACAAATAATGACTTTACAGTGTGTTTCAGTTGTTTGTACATATACAGGACGTCCCAGAAGACTTCATTTCACAGGTCGATCATTTTGGCAATTCGTGTGGATAAAAACTCAAATTTTCACAGAATGTATAGAGACGAGGGGCGTAACGATATCCAAGTCTCACCTCACAGTACAATATTTATTGTGATATCGTGGGAAATCTCACGATATTACGATATTCTACAGAATAACAGACTGACTCTAAAATGCTTTGAGTCATTTGGTGCAACATTTATTGTCATTAGGGACGGAACGAAATCCAAATCTCTCTGTTCGATATTTTCACCATAAACATCTCACTGGACCAGATTTATTCCAATATAAAACTGTGAATCTGCAACTTTTTCCTCTAAAAATGCTTCACAGACTTAATCCACAGAATGAAGATGTAAAAGTGCTTAGAACAGTTATTTCTTCATGTCGTCTGCACTGAAACGGAGCAAAGGATCATGGTCTATGTAGTTCCCTCTGTTTTTTTTTAAAACTATTTCTGCATCAGAACTGTTCATTTAAGCAAAGAGACTTGGGATTCGATATATTGTGATGGTCACGATATTATTGTGAGACCTTTGACGAGACGATATCACCAGATTTACGTTATTGTTACGTCCCTAATAGAAAGAGATCAAGATTTTATATTGAATGTTTTATTTTTGTTCCGTTTTCTGTTTTCTCAGAAACAGAGCATTTTGAGCTCTGGAGATGTGCAATGAAACAAAACTCCAGGTCTGTTTTTGAGGAGGGAACAACATCCTAAACTGGCCTTAAACCTCATAAGAGTCATTTTGTGTAATATATGACTATTAATAACCCATAACATTTCTTTTTAAGACCATCTCCTCAAAACAGAAATGTCCCCATCTGACCATTAGGGACTATTCGTGGAGAAATAATGACTTTTTACAGCGAGATCTGGTTGCGCCTACACACATTTTGTACCATTAACATAAAAATAAATAGCTGCACTAAGACTCGTTTGCGTTTTGGAGCTCGTTCATTTGTGGTTAGTAGATTTGTATAAGTCCTGGTGGATTTGTTTAGCGCTCTGTCGGTGACGATCGCTCAGAACTGCGGCGTTGGGCGATTGTGCTGATTCGAATATTACGTTTGATTGTGATAAACGTGGGTCTTACAATGGAGAGGTCCACAGCCAACCCCCTGACGCAGTAAAGTCAGAGCATGTGGTTTGGAGTCGAGTTCAGACTTCGTGGGGAGGAAAAAAGAACTGCTTTGTGTGTCAAATGGCAATGATTAAGTGTGTGTATTGTTTATGCGTAAAGAATTGCTATTGAAACCATTTGTTTTTGTTTTTCGAAGCTGCAGCATGAAACTTTCAAGAGACCTGCATGATTCCACTGAAAAAGAAAGTTAAAACCATACTTCAGAACATTCCCCGTGAAGATCGAGAGGTTTGATGCCAAAGTGTGGAACATTATAGCCAAAGGAACAACATTTCCATGGAAACAAACAGAACCAGGCCAAAAAAGAGTCGGGTTTGTGGAGATGCAAGCCCGCTCTCAGTAAAGACACGATTTTCAGTATAACCAAAATAAAAAATAGAGTTTAATTTTATTTTACTTTGGCAATAAAGTGGCTTAAACTGTGGCTTTAAGGCTAAACAACATAACATAAAAGCAATGCATAGTGTTTTCACTTTTTAAAATATATTTTGAAAGAAAATATGTCATGTGCAGCCAGTAAAAAGAGGCTGACAAGACGTTTTGTTTAGGGTGACCAGATTTTCAAAATAAAACCTGGGACATCCCTGGTTTACGGTGGTTGGTAATAAAAAAAATTGTGAAACAAGTGCAGAATTACAGAAAATTGTTCAGCACTCTGCACTAATGTGAGTCAGTTTAGTCACATTTTCTTTGGGTTTTGGTCATTTTTAAGCAGCTTTTCTGTATTTTACCTCAACAAACGACAATTTATGCCTCTCTTTACTGTTTGCAGGATCAGATTGGTCAAAAATAGGGACACTTGGGACATTTCTTGTATAAAACTGGGACAAATCACTGTTTTTGGATAAATCTACTGGGACAGTCCCAGTTTTGAGCCCTGTGTCCCCTGTTTGTCCCAGTTTTATACGAGAAATGTCCCAAGTGTCCCTATTTTTGACAAATCTGATCCCTGCCAACAGTAAAGAGAGGCATAAAGTATCATTTGCTTAGGTAAAATACAGAAAAGCTGCTTAAAAATGACCAAAACACAAAGAAAAGGTGACTATACTGACTCCCATTAGTGCCGACTGTGTAACATTTTCCTTAATTACACACTTGTTTTACAATTTTATTATTACCAAGCACCAAAAAATGTCCCAGTTTTTTATTCTGATAACCTGGTCATCCTAAGAAAAAGGCTAATTCCCACGTCGAGTCCCTGGACAGGGCTTTAAATATAGACTAGATGATCAAGGGCATTTTATAGCTGCTTCCGGTTCCAGCGAGTGACAACAGTCTGACTAAACGCAGCGCTGACTTCATTAAAAGGAGTAAGTGGGTCACTTCAAAAGCTCATAATGTGCAGCGCTCAGAGTGAGAGGAGGAAGCCGGAGCCGGGCACGTGTTGGGGGCACGGGTACAAAAGGCTCCCGCTGGGGGCACGAGTCAAGGCCTCCTCCTGTCCCACCATTTCCTCTCCCCGGTGAACACAGCAGCTCCCACACCACAGCTCTGCTAATGAAGCTCGTGCACACAGACGTCCCTGTTTACCCGGGACAGGCCCCGTTTGGAGCCCTGTGTCCCCTGTCCCAGCAGATTTGTCCAAAACCACTGATCTGTCCCAGTTTTATACAAGAAATGTCCCAAGTGTCCTATTTTTGACCAATTTGATCTAAACCAGGACTAAACTAAGACTAAACCAGGGCTACATTAGGTCTAAAACTGTGTGTGCAAATGACAATAAAGCAAAAAAAAAAAAAGCATCAGAAGTCCCTCAGAGAGAATCCACAATGTTCGCCCACTCTTTTCACTATTTTATTTATTTATTCCAACAGCTCAGGATCATTCTAAAGCTCTTCAGGAAAGGCTCATTTCTGTGACTATTTTGGCCTCTATACCCACTTAAATATCTAGTTTCGCTTCTAGTTTTAGTATCAGTTTGTTTCTAATTTTGGCTACTTTTGACCATTTTTGATGGTATTTACGGACTTTAAGGCCTAAAATCCTTTAATTTTCTCCAAAATCGACAGTGTGTCTTATGTAATAATTCTGGTTGTGTTTACTGACTTCAAACTGATTTTATGTGGAGCACGGCACTCAAAAACCTGTCAAAATGTTTCAGTATGACTTTGGTAAGCCACCGCTGGATGGACTGTCGTCGCGTTACAGCGACTGTGCTTCAAGATGAAGACTTTTCTTTTGGCGTCATCATCAAGGCTAAAGCAAAGGACGAGCATGAAGAGTGAGTGAGTGGCTGACAGATTTTTGCATCAAGAGACTTTTTCCGCTCTCCGTTCCTACTGATTTGCCGCTCCATGAGACTGTCAAAACCCAAGTGAAGCAAACTAACTGAGTTCTTGTTCCAGGTGGTTTAACCAAAGAACTCCAACCGCTCTGGAACTCTTTGCCCATTGAGTTTCGCTCCATCACTGACCTTTGTTCAAAGCCAAACTTAAAACCTACTTATTTAAAATGGCTTTTAACACTTCGTGGCCCTGTGACACTTTCTTCATTTTAATGGTGTTTTGTGCTTTGTTGACATATGTGTGTGATGTGTATTGTTTTTTATCTTGTTTTATTGTTGTACAGCACTTTGGTCGGCTTTGGCTGTTGGGAGGTGCTATAGAAATAAAGTTTGACTGATTGATAGATATCGGTGTCAACATATCGCTGTTAAATTGCGTTAAGTTAAATTCCACAGGACAAAAGGCTTGTTTTGCTTAATAATCCCTATGAAATCCTTACATATGAAAATAGACCCCTTCATTGATATTGTGCCTTATAGTCCGAAAAATACAGTTATCAGATCCTCGCCAGCAGTAAAGAGAAGCATAAATTATCATCTGTTTAACCAAAATACAGAAAACCGTGTTTGCAAATGAACATAAAGCAAAAAATGCAGCATCATAAGTCCCTCCGATTATGACTGACGCAATAATCCACAATGTTACCCGCTCTTTTCACCGTTTTATTTATATTTATACCAACCATCCCAACCCGGGTGTGTTTTGAAAATCTGCTCACCCTATACAGGCCCAAACACTGGATTTCCAACATTTGCAGCTCAGCCTGTGCTTGTCAAACCACACAAATGCACACAAAAGTACTCGAGCTCATTTACAAACGTTTTGCAATGGTCCAAAGTTCTGCTCTTATGCATTCAGAGCATCTAATTACTCACCAGGATGAGTTCATAAGCACTTTTTACAACTTTCACAGGTCAGAGCAGAGTTTACTGACACAATAATACTAACTAAAGATCATATTGTATATATTCATACAGAAGAATCCTTACAAAATCTGACCTTTGTGAAAGCTGTGGACGCCCCCGTCAGCCGAACACGAGTGGTTTGATTTTACAGAAAGAGTGGGACAGACGAGTCTGATCCAGGTCTTATTACAGATCCATGACTTGGATGGAAACCATAACAATATCGATGTATTTCCACTTACAAAAGGCAAAAACAAATCTATTTTATGCAAGTTTTCACCAGTTAATCCAGTGCTCTCAAGTTAAAAGTCTCTGAACCACTGCAAACTGTTCAAAATGAACAAATTCTGTTTTTCATGTTTTTAAGACAGTAAAAATTAGGTCTAAAGTTCTTCCTCAGTTAACTTATGCATTCAGACATCCTAATTATTCACCACGTTGAGCTTCTGAGCACTTTTCACAACTTTCAGAGACAAGAGCAGAGTTGCACAAGAGCTAACAACAACAAGCATGCTAACGCACACTTCCTGATTCTCTGACAATATGTGTAAATATTAGGAGTGTAACAACCGAAATCTGATGATATCGTATCGTCAAAGGTCTCACAATAATATCGTGACCATCACAATATATCGAATCCCAAGTCTCTTTGCTTAAATGAACAGTTCTGATGCAGAAATAGCTAAAAAACAGAGGGAACTACATAGACCATGATCCTTTGCTCCGTTTCAGTGCAGACGACATGAAGAAATAACTGTTCTAAGCACTTTTACATCTTCATTCTGTGGATTAAGTCTGTGAAGCATTTTTAGAGGAAAAAGGAGCAGATTCACAGTTTTATATTGTAATAAATCTGGTCCAGTGAGATGTTTATGGTGAAAATATCGAACAGAGAGATTTGGATTTCGTTCCATCCCTAATGACAATAAATGTTGCACCAAATGACTCAAAGCATTTTAGAGTCAGTCTGTTATTCTGTAGAATATCATAATATTGCGAGTTTTCCCACGATATCACAATAAATATCGTATATTTGGACATTTATCTGTCTGTAAATTGGATTAAATGGGCAGAATATAGAGACTCTGAGCTTTAGAACAAGGTAAAACGTCCATGTGTAATATTGGCTTATATCAGTAAGATTTTGTTTTCATGGGCCCATATCAGTAAATAATATCGGCCAACCGATATATCGGCCGGGCCCTAATATGTACATCTATTTAGATTTCTTTTTCTTTCCTTTTCTCTTTTGATTGTGAACATCCCTAATTCTGTATCATATCTAGGGGCTTTCAGAATGATCTTGAGCTGTATCAGAACATGTTTTTTATCATCATCCTGGTATCGGAATACAGCGTCTTCCTTAGTAGCGAAGTCAAGCTTGAAATTGGATTTTTGTGACCACACTCCCTCCCTCCTCCCGTCCCGCTCACTGTCAGAGTAAATATGTGTTTTCGCCAGCACCGGCTACAGAGGCGTTCGGAGCAGATGGTCAGGACGAAGGGAGGAGGGGGTCGGGGCTGTGGCGATGGCGAACACCCTCCTCCTTCACCTCCTCTGTGACCACCACGAGAAGCCAATCAGCTAATGGACGGCGCGTTTAACGGGACTGTTTCTTATGACGGTAACTATCTCGTTCTCCATCGCCGCCGGGCTGATTTACGCTCCGGGCCGGAGACTGGAGGGAGCAGACACAAAGAAAAGATGAGACATTAGATCATGCGGAGGCTGTGACACTGGAGAGGGGTGGGGCCCTTATAGGAACATCTCGATCGATAGAACCGGCGAGCGTCCGGTTTCATGCAAGATCTCATTAAATATTAAAAGCAAGAAAATACAATATGGGAAAATGCGTTGGGAAGCGGGTCGTCAAAGGAAAAATCGGACACTAACAGAGGTTCAAACTGGTATCGAAATTAAATTTGTGCCGGTGATGCTTCTGGTGGAGGGTCCATCATGTTATTGCTGTTATTGCTTTGTCTAGAAAGTTCCACGGTAGAGATTAAACCTTTTTATCGCAAGGGAGACGACAGCTGAAAATCACATTCTATTGTCAAAAGAAAATGTTTTTTTTTATTATTACCGCGGTATCGAGTCTATTCCTTAGTACTTCAAAAATGTTTCCTTTAGAGATTCGCCAATTACGTCCGTTCCAGTTGCGATTTCGATTTGATTGTGATGTTTATTGATTTATTTATTTAATATGGACGTCACATTTACACTGGACACACAGATGTGCTGCTTAAGTGTGTTCGCACATGTCCACAGGGGCTTTAAGAAAAGATTAACTGCACAGTTCAAGTTACAATTTAAAATGTAAAAAGACAAATAGTTAATTTACATTAAACATCAGTCCCATTGGAAGCAATAAGGAACATTTCATATATTAAGATCCGAACAGTCCTAATTTTGTATCTATGAAATAACGTTAAATCAAAGTGTGTATTGTCTGGAGAGGTTTTGGCATTGAAACCATCCAGACACGGGCAGAACATGCAAACTCCACATAGACGCAGGGATCGAACCCACAACCTTCTGCTGAGGCACCACTCAGCCACTGTGCCGCTTTTTTAAACAGTCTACGCCAACCCCACCCTTTTAACACATTTTATTTGTTACTTTTGTAATTATAAATTTTATTTCATTATTATTTTATATATTTTTTTATTTATTTAATTTTTCACTATCATCATTATTTTTAATTATTTATTTATTTTGTCACACTGTCACTGTGGAACATTCCAGAGCAGAGAAATGACATCTCCATAGAAACAAGGAACCAAAAAGTTAAACAGTGAACAGTGCAAAAAAGCTGGGCCAAAATGTCAGATATAAACACTTAAATCTATCAGAAAATGACTTAACAGTAGTGACATCATCTATTCATGCAGAGATTTATTTATTTCACTAATAATAATTGTGGCACATTTCTTATTATTCTATTATGATTATGATTGTTATTATTATTCTATTGTGTGACGTTGGTCTTCTTCATATTTCCTTAAGGTTTGAGTGATTTGTTTTGTAGGTTATGTGCTTTTCTCTGCAGAAGAAGGAAAAAGGTGTGTCCCTGTGTCTCAATGACGTATCTACAACTGTTTACAAAAGAAGAAGAAAAAATGAAAGCAAAATCAAAGTGTGATTCAGAATCACCACAGGGAAAGAGATGGCTGCGGTCGTGGACAAAAGCCCTCATTAAAAACCCAAATTAAAAAATAAATAATCACATCCTCTCCTGCGTTTGCCCTTCATCCATCCAGACGTCTTTATCTGCGCGGCGGCCAATGGGAAAAGGCCTCTGTCAGACGCCGGCTCGTGATTGGCCGCCGCACCTGACAACAGCGGCACACAGAGCAGCAGACGTCTGGGTCTCCCCGGCACCAATGAGCTAAAAGGTTTTGCCCAAATTTGGCAAATGGAAAAACTTGACAGGCGATGTTCAAAATAGGCAGAAGAGGAAACGAAAAGGGGTTTAGTTTAGTTTAGTTTAGTTTAGTTTAGTTTAGTTTAGTTTAGCCTTTATTTGAAGGGACAATGTATGGAGACTTTAAGCTCATAAAAACAGAGATGTTCCGCACCAGATTCGAGCGAAACGGCGAGTTTCCATCTGCAGTCCCTGATTTACATGAATAAAAATACAATTAGACTCAAATAATCTCAGTAAAAGCAGCAGTTCATAGACTCACTCACACACAGACATAATCACATCTATTTACAGGAACATTTGTCTTATAAAAGGAACATTAACGAGCTCCATTTAAACAACTACAAGTAAAAATGAGTTTAAAAGGAATTACACTGGTTAAAGTTCACGATCTACATTTCTACATGACACAGAAGCAGAAGGTGTGTTGGACTTAAATAGTTCAGTGTTGGCAGGTTTTCTGTTCTCCAGTGAACTGCAGAGTTTGTCTGTTGTTTCAGTGCAGTTGGAGGATTGTTCTGCTCCTTTATTTCCTTACAGGAGAAAACTGTTTGTGCAAACGAGGTCTTAACTTTAGGCAGTGAGCACGAGAGTGGAATTACTGCATGTAACCGTAGCCATTCCTGTGTCCGTGGTGCATTGTTCTCCCCCTGACCTCCACGAAGTAACAAAACAGAGACGTGAAATGAATCGCAGATGAATCGAAACTTGGACGAAGGCGGTTGGCGAATCTCAAAGGATAAAGTTTTTCGAGTCCAATCATTTCCCCCACAAAAAAACAAAATCTAACTTTTCTGGTGGTCCGTCAAATGCTTTTCTTCGTGGAGATGTGATTGCTTTGTCTGGAATGTTCCACAATATGACATCAAACATTTTAATCTCCATGGAGACCAAACTAGACCAAGTTACAAGGTCAGATCTGTGGAGAGGCGACCCCGCTCAGTCAGAATGTTTTTGTAGTTATTTTTAAGATATAAAACCACTTGTAATTGAATAAATGTAAAGCAGAGCTGTTTAATGTCACACTGTGGAACATTCCAGAGCAGAGAAATGACATCTCCATAGAGACAAACAGCAGACAGACCCCAAACCAAAAAGTTAAATAGTGCAAAATGCAAAAAAGCTCAAAATGTAAGATCTAAACACTTAAATCTATCAGAAAATGACTTCAAAGTAGTGACATCATCTATTCATGCAGCGAGATCATTTTACTGGACAAGTTCTCTTCAAATAAACAGAAAAGTTACACAATGCATCTTTAATATGAAAATGTGTCGTGACAGCACTAAATCACAGCACAGTGTAAGTTATAGTTCAGTTCTGGTTCAGTCCTGGTTTAAATCTGCTGTGGCCAGAATAAAAGATCTAAACCCTTAAATGTTTCAGAAAATGACTTTAAAGTAGTGAAATGTTGTGTTCCTGCAGCGAGATCAAGAAAATAAACAACCTCAAGACTAGAATGAAGCGTCTCAGAACTGGTAAGTCGATAATAAATCTGAAAACAAGATGAATAACCTCAGATACATTTTAAAAGAGAAATGTGCAGTGCACCTTTAAGATCTGCACCACGTCCTGTAACATGTGATTCTGACATTAGTCAGTTTGTATTTCAGTCGTTTTGTCGACTCTCCGTTCATTTAAACATTAGACGGACACGTAAATCTTTTTGAAACAACACATTAACATATTTTATAAGTTTCCATTTCGTTTTTTACATTCCGAGTCGCCACAAATCACATCCATCAGGTTTGTGAAGTTGTAGTGTGTTGTTTTGTATCACGCTTTTCAGGAGAGATCGCTAGATGACTTAAACTAAAACCACTTCAGGCATGTTGTTCCCTCCTCAGAAACAGACCTGGAGTTGTGTTTTGCTTCATTCACACGTGCTCTGTTCCACCTTGTGATGTCATAAAGGGGTCATTTAAGTCCTTTTACTAAAATACTGGTAAATATTGGCAATTCCTCACTGCAAAAGACTAAATCTAGCCAAGTTAAGATGAATTTAAACAGTTGTATCATGATTTGATTAAAGTAAAGTATCTGCCAGTGGAACAAGGCTTTTTTTTGTTTGAATTAAGAAAAACACACTTATTCCACTGGTAAATAATCTGACTTGTCAAGTTGAATCTACTCAAAAAAAGTCAAATGTTCTTAATCTAATTTCTAGTGAAGATGTTTCTGCACTGAAAATGTCTCTAATTTGAGCAAGATTTTAAAACTTCTATCAGGTTATTCATCCTGTTTTCAGATTTATGTTCAGAGATGTTTCATTCTCGTCCAGAGGGAGTTTATTTTAACCCTTGAAGACCTACGGTATCATACACGACACAGAGGAATATGTTTCTATAACCGCGCAGAACTTTGTAACGGTAAAAGACAGAAACGTCCTTTTCCCCTCTGAAAGTGCAGACATAGAGGTTTCCGTACATTTCTGCGGCTTTATCCTACGTCACACTCACGCTGTGTGATGACGTGAGCAAAACGAGTGTCCAACAGGAACTTTGTTTTCCCCAAACTCATGCGCTCCGTCCATTTTGATGGAGCCAAACTTTGCCAAAGAGTGAAGTGAGTCAAGATGGTCGACTCCTCTGACTGTGTGTGTTTATAACGAGGGAAAAAGTCGCTCTAAGTGGAGTTAATTCTCACACACATGGAAAATGACACATCTTGGTGTGTGTAATTGTGCATCTCTTTCTATTTTTATTTAAAGGTTTATTTCAGTCCAAATGAACAAATCCAAATGTAATAAACACCTGGAAATGCAGAAGTGCTGTGGCTCTGGCCCTGGACCTGACAGGAGCTGTTTCCAGGACTGGACCAGGAAAGTCATGGAGCCACTGCACTTTTTTTGTTTTTAGGGCAATAAGGAGATTTTTAATTTACTTACAGACTTGAGATTTTGCATTTTTGTAGCTGAGGCCCTAAATTAAGCATTTTTTATGTCCAAAAAGTTGTTTCTACATGTTTGCTGTGTGTTTTGTATAAAAGAGTGAATTTTATTTTCTGTTGTTTTTTTTTCATCTCTATTTCTGGTCCTGTAGCTTTTATCACAGCCTCATGACACAACTACAGCAGCAGATTGTGAAATAACAGGTTGGACTGAACAAAAGGAGGTAGAACACTTCATTAGGGGTAAAAGGGGCAGTTTTAAAAGCAAAATTAAGAAAAAAAATCCAGGCGAGGAGAAATGTACTAAAATTACCCTCAGGTCTTCAGGGGTTAAAATAAGTTGTTCAGTAAAATGATCTGGCTGCATGGACAGATCATTTCACCACTTTTAAGTCATTTTCTGATAGATTTAAGTGTTTGTATCTTCAGTTTTTGCAGCACACACCAGAGCACATCCTGTTTTACCACATGACATCACAAGGTGGAACAGAGTGTTTTCTGTTTGAGAGAAGAACTCAGCCTAAATATGCAGAGTTTGTGTGTTAAACATGTGTGAATGAAACAAACCCAAACACAACTCCAGGTCTGTTCGTGATCAGGACGCATTAATAACGCAGTAGTTTCAGTTTTACTGTCCAAAGTTCGTTATCGTGACAGAGACGAGTCCTTCACCACTGCAGCCAAACGAGAGTCCGACAAAACTGCCAACAGAGACGCGAAAAGCAGCGCCAGATAATGTCAGAGGGCTGATGTCATCCGAGCCTCGAGGCCAGAAGAGAAAAAGAGCGAGAGAACAGAAAGAGGAGAGCTGTAAAAGAGCGAGAGAACAGAAAGAGGAGAGCTGTAAAAGAGCGAGAGAACAGAAAGAGGAGAGCTGCAGCCACGGTTAGCGCCCTGAAGGAAAGATCACCACAGACTGAAAACCTGTGTTGACTCCTCTGACATTTTTCACCCTGTTTTCCTCCCAAACAGTCGGCGCAGGGGCGGGTTGGGTTACATCACCTGAATGGTTGGAGATTTAAAACCGCAGTGGAGTAACCTGACCTCAAATATGTTATGAGAAGTTTTCCCCCCAAAAACCTACTGGTGTTTTCCTTTGACAGAAAAGTGGCGGTTAGGGCCAAGATTACACTAAATGGACTCTCGTGGGCTTCAAGTCGTGTCAGAATGTTGTTACTTCCTTAAAAACTTGTTTCATTCACATGTTTGAGTTATTCTGTCTGCAGCTCAAAATGCTCTGGTCCACCTTGTGATGTCATGAAGTGGTAGTTTAAGTGAACAGCTCCTTTTACCTTTAGTTGAGTAGAGATTGGCAATTCGTTCAAAAGATTCTAGTGTAGCTGTATGGGGTTTAAAAACACAGTGGAGCATGCTGGTTTAGCAGCTGCTTCACCAGTTCCACTGGGAACAAAGTTCTCACCGGTGAACGACCCACATTAAACCACTGACGTGAACCAGGATGCATCACTGAGGGAGTGGATTTTCCATCAAATAAAAACAAGGCCATAGAAATAACACTTCTGGATCACATCATCGACACCAGCAGCATCTGGACTCATGCAAATCATTATTTATCTGCACCGCACTCTGCTGTGGAGAAGGCGGCAGCAACACCCAAAGAGGAACCTGACCAGGCCAAAACGAACGGTACAGAATATTCTGTAGACTTTAAATCTCCCTGTAACAGCAGGTCTGGATGTGACATCCACATGATGTTAGTTTCTTTTACCGCGTGTGACCTGGATGAACCTGCTGATCAGGGACAGGCTGATGAGTCGATTAATCGATAATCGATCATTAAGAATTTGGTGGATCAGGTTCATGTTAATGGCCAAACTGAATGTCGGTGTCTGTGTAACGTAGCCTGAGGAGTCGAGGTCTGAGCACAAACTCTGGAGCCTCACAGTCCCACGTCTCGGCTCTGGCTCCTTGGAGATCCCTATATTCCTCAGAGTGTTTCCCTGCACATCAGTGTCCCGGGTATGATCGGGTTTTTGAGTGTCCCGGTTTCACATGTTTACGCAGCATCTGCAACGCGACATACGCACAGAACAGACTCAGCATCAGCAGAACATCCTCTGTCACAGAGAGAACACTCATATTCACTGAGTCACAGAGAGAACACTCATATTCACTGAGTCACAGAGAGAACACTCATATTCACTGAGTCACAGAGAGAACACTCATATTCACTGAGTCACAGAGAGAACACTCATATTCACTGAGTCCAGTCCTTTAGTCCCACAGAAGCTGAAGCAGCAGCACAAGGAAAGAGCTGCTTTTTTCAGCTCTTACAGTTTATGCAAATGAGTCATGAGGTTTTAAGTTTAGTTTGTGTAAAACATAAACAAATGTTTAAATCTGCATTAAACTCATTCTGATCTCACACTGATGAGGCTCTGGAGTCATTATGGTTTATATGCTGTAAAGTTTATTTATGCAGATTAGTAATAGTAATAATAGTGATGATAATTTTAATATAAAATGTTAATGATTAATCAAAAATCAATGTATTTATTTTAATTTTATTTATTTAAATTTTATGTGTAAAAAAACTGTGCATACATACTGTGACTTAGGAGAAAAAAGCACTGAACAAATTGCAAAAGAAAGAACAGAATGTGCATTGTCATTGTGAATTAAATCTCATAATAAAACCACTCACAGATGTAATCGCATTCCTCAGATCAGCCGCTGCACTGAAACTCATTCCCCCCTAATTTTAGCCACGAGTAAAAGTGCCATTTTTCACAGTGCTATATTTGTCTGACAACAGGAAGTAGTGCGTACTCGCTCTGGGACAGTATCCACTCATTGGGAGTAAATGATAGTGTTTGTGAGGACTGCAAGTGGCATTTTGGAGGTTCCCTGTGACAGGAAGTGAAGGAGAGTCCGATCCTGTGACTCAGCCTCTTCAATGCTGCTTTTGTTATGGACGAGTGAAGGATCGAGTTTGGTCGGCTTTCTGACACGTGAAGTCATCCTCGGTGTGAGGAGGGACTGTGTCACTGCAGCACAACTTTTCACATTTTTATCAACTTAAAGAGGCATTGTGCAACTTTTTAGGCGGAGGGTCCTTTATTTTTTATGATTTATTTTGCACGTATACAACATATAACAATAAAAAAGCACAGTAGATAAAAAAGTAGGTGCCGTCAGAGGCAAAAAACCCAAAAGGGCTCATATTAAACCATAAATTCCACCTTATAAAAACCTTCAAATTGAACATTACAGCTGCGCATGACTAAAACATGACATTTACACAGATTAAATTCATTTGATTCAAATATGGATGAAAATACAATGACACATCCACCACTGAATGATCATCAAACATTATGAAATATCAAACATTTCCTCAAACTCTTTTTAAACGTTTCTGATGCCGTCACAACCCAAATGTGAAAACTGCTCCAGAATTTCCCACCGTTGTGTCAGAACTGAACTCTTCATGCGACACATTTTGGAACATGAAAATTATGATTTTGACGAGTTTTGTGTCAGTTTTGTGTCTATGAATCTCTGCATTGGTTTTAAAGTAAAATGTGAAATGTTTAGGGATCGTAGTTGTATTATAAAGAATTTTCTTAATATTTATGATATTTAATAGGGACGGAACAATAACGTAAATCTGGTGATATCGTATCGTCAAAGGTCTCACACTAATATCATGACCATCACAATATATCGAATCCCAAGTCTCTTTGCTTAAATGAACAGTTCTGATGCAGAAATAGCTAAAAAACTGAGGGAACTACATAGACCATGATCCTTTGCTCCGTTTCAGTGCAGACGACATGAAGAAATAACTGTTCTAAGCACTTTTACATCTTCATTCTTTGGATTAAGTCTGTGAAGCATTTTTAGAGGAAAAAAGTCAATAAAAAAGTCAGTCTGAGCCAGAGTCGATGGAGCCGGAAGCACCCCTATGCTCACTTCCTGTTTAGAACGAGCAGCTTAACTATGTCATTTACACAGTGTACGAGCTGTATCAGATTTTCTGCATTAAACACATCCTAATCTCAAACGGGCTGATCGTAGCTACGGTTTAAATGTTGTAAAGTTTATTTCTGCAGAAGTTTTGCCTGAATAAACTGCTGCAGTGTAGAACTTGTACAACAGTATTTAGAAACGTTGATCTGTGCAGTGGATCGTGACCACTGGGCAGGAACACGGATCTATTAAAATAAGAAACCTGCGGAGTTCCTCTGCTAAAGTCAGGAGCTCGTGGTTCTGGTTATCGTCTGGTGAAGACAGTTAATGCAAAGATGAGCTTGAGTTGAGTTGTTGAAGCCGATATGGATTATTTCTTTTATTTTACAGTTATTCATGTAATCAGGATGTTGTTGTGATCTTTAATATTGCAGAAGCACTTTGTTCCTATATAAACTCGTTTAAATGAAAAGGAGGCAATACGTATTATTTCCTCCTTTATTTTACAGTCAAATTATTATTTATTATTTATACAGGGATTTTATTTTTTACATGTCTGCCAACCTTCTGCGCTTCTATAAAAAGAGACTGGAATTTGGCACATTTGTATTTGCAGTAGTTTTTTTCCTGTACAGATATCGATATATATCGTATATCGAGAGCAAAATATATCAAGATACATTTTTTGCTCCATATCGCCCAGTCCTAGTTTTCCATGTAGTTTTGTAGAGCGAAAATCGATTTGTCCTTGCATAGATTTATTGTAAAAGCAGCTCAGGAAGAAGCTGTTAGCATGCTAGTTGCTGTTTTCTGCATTGCCGTGACTGCCGAGCCGCGCCCTGACCGCTGAAAAGTCCACTCCTAGGACGAATGCATTAGGAAAGTGAGGAAAAATGCCGGGCCGCCGCAAATTGTTAAAACATGAGAAACACAACATTTTAAAACATGAGAAAAATCCACAAACTTCATTATTCTATTTCTTAACTGTATTTGACCCCACTCCCTTTTTCACCACGTGTCCCCAA
Source organism: Odontamblyopus rebecca (assembly GCA_030686955.1). NCBI lineage: Eukaryota > Metazoa > Chordata > Actinopteri > Gobiiformes > Gobiidae > Odontamblyopus > Odontamblyopus rebecca. Next base: position 657,046 of record CM060655.1, on the reverse strand, counting down.
AGTGAACAAGTCTCATGATGATTTGGACTTTTTATTTAAGCCTTTTTATCAACCACAAAACCACGGTGGACGACGCAAATACGGCTTTGTGAGAATCAAAGCGGCTACCTTCCAGCTCCGAATTCTTAACCCACTACACCACGGCCACTCCCGAAGCTAACGACATCCAGAAACTCCGCGGTGGATATAAAACATGTGTTGCTATTGTCCTCCTCTGCTAATGTCTTGAGAAGTTGAGCAGCAGATGAGTCCAGGCATAAAGACGCATTAGCGAGAGACGCACCAGGACTGCCTGATATGGCCCGTCTCCAGCGGCTGAACAGTGCGGCGCTCTCATTTCCCCTGCTTTATTAGAGCGGACCCCTCCCCCCCTCTGTTATGGAAAGAGGAAATTACACTTCAGACTTAAAAACACATAAGCTTTTACACGAGTCTATCGTACAACAAGATGTGCACCAGCTGGTGGAAAAAAGGCCGTTTTTAGCGTAGAAAAGGGTTTGGCTTTGGTTTGTGTTTGTGCTGCGAGGGGGGCATGGAAAATGGGTTGAAAAAAGGCTTAAAACGTCGCAGATAACAGGAAGCTGGAAGCCACGGACAGGCAGAACCGTAATGCTGTTACCTGAAAAGGCAGAACCACACGCTCTGAAAAGACTTTACAAAGACGAGTGTGACTGACAGGCGGATTAACCAATCACAGCTGCAAAAAAAGGAGAACAATCTACATAAAGGACTCAGAAACAGTTTGCACAGAATCAACAATCGCAGCGCCAAACCATGACTTATTTCAGGTAAAAGAAGTGATATATTTCGTTCCGAATGTAGAATTTTCAATAGACACGTGCAACAAATGAGCATCTGTGGTTCGACGTCCCAGTCGTTCTGAATTCAAACAAAGGGACAAAGAACTGACTGCTCAGGTAAATAACGTGGAGATGCCCTGGTGGAAAACAAAAATCAAACATTTTCAGCACAGAAACAAATCCATGTCACTGAAAATGAATGAATGAATGAATGAATGCCTTTATCCGTCACTTTATTTGTCATTTCACCACATGTGCAAGACACACAAAGGACTCAAAGAATCTACAGGAAATGGTCAACATAAGATGGCTCAAAGGCGGTGACCACTGCACGCGTTTGGACGTCTGCAGCTCAAAATGGCGGCTCGTAGGCCTCAAAGTGAAACCAGGACAAAGATCAAACTTAGAACCGTTAAACATGCAAAGACGAGCTGCCACTGACGCCTGCAGTGTGTTTATTTTAGAATCCTGGTCGCAGACGGAGCCCTCCTTTCCCCGAGAGGAACAGTCTTTATCAAACATGTAGTGACATTTCCCTTTCATTTTCTAACCTTTATAAACGCTGAAACAGTGCCAGCATGTTCGCCTCTGCTGACCTGCAGTTACCCTGAACCTGGTGTTGGCCTGTGGTGAACACCAGGCTTAAAAACCTGGCGAGACGACTCGACAGTGGTGAGTCTTGTGGCTGTGACCCTGTTCTCGTCCACAGGTCAGGCCTGAGGTGGAAGTGGACATGCCAGACAAGACGCTGCATGTTCCACAAACACTAGCGCCTAATGACAGGTCAGTGCTGCTCCTGTGAGCCGGGGGGCGCTCTCCGGCCCGGGGGAGGCCTTGACCTTGTCAGGAGAACAGCTACAACTCATCAGGATGCCCACGGCGCACCTACAGCTCTGTCCACACAGCTGAAGGGAGGACACTTCAATGTGAAAGCTCAAGGATGATAAACTCACGTACGCAGGAACCAAAGCGACAAACAAAAACACTTAACACTTTTTACTCCAACAGATGATGACTTATGTAGCAGCTCATTTCAGTTTCTCTCACTGTCTGCATCCAGTCGCTCCAGTCATTTTTGAGAATCAGGAAGTGCATATACTGTTAGCATGCTATTTGTTGTTACTATGACCTCAAACTTCGCTCCAACATCTGAAACTTGCTCATAAACTCTTGGTGGTGAATATGAGGATGATCTGAATGCCTAAGGGGAAGTGAGGAGTAACTTTGGACCACAGCACTACAAACGAGACACAATTTCTTTTCTAACGTTTCTAGACACTAATGAGTGAACCAGGCAGAGCGTTTGGTTTGTTAGACTCGTGGCTGTTGTCAGATGGGTTAAAGTGGAGTTCAGCTTCTTCAGTCTGAAGCAAATTGGTGTTTTACCTGGAAGTTCAGAACTTGCCCCCATCACTACACTAGTTTGTTGCCTTGACAGACTCACTGCCACAGTGAGATCTCCACCGAGGAAACACTGATCTGTGCCGTTTTTTGGCTTCTGACAGAATTCACCTCCTCTAGGACGGACTTTAGCTTCAGACGTGCCGGAGTTCAGCTTTAAGACGGTGAATCTCAGGTACAGCTCCTTTTCAGTCTAATTATGTTCACTAGTGACATGAGCAGGCTGAGCTGTCACTTTAAGCTCATAGCCCACTGACATTTCCGTTTCTCTCACTTATTAAAGCGACACTAACCTTTGTGGAGCTGGAACATCACCTGCATGAGTCCACAGTAACTTATGATTTGACAGGAAGCAACAGTTTGCCAAGTAATCAAGTCGTAGCGGCAGAGGCAGATATAAACTGCCTATGGTCAAACACACATACAGCTCAGTCATATTTCCAGTTGAGTTGTAGATTAAAATCTCAGAGCAAATGAGAGACTGGCTGAAGTAACCTGAGGACACACACAGCAGTCTGCTCCAGCCTCTCCCGGTATTTAAGCCACGACAGAATGACCATTTTTGAGGCTCATTTGGGTCAATGGAAAACCAAAGGGGCCGGACGCCAACAATGCAGTCAGCGTCTTCTCCTTCGCTGCTTTGAGGTTTGTGGAAATTGCTCTTAATAATGCAAAGGTTTCTGCAGAGACAGTGGCTTGTTCTGGAAAGCGAGACAGTTTTACAGTCTTTCCAGTGCGTATTTAACCAAACATAAAGTCGACTTACACATAAAGTCGGCCCCTATGGCGCTACTTTCTATGTTCTGTGTTCTAACGTTGACCTGGAGTTGTGCTTTGTTTCATTCACACATGTTTAACAAAAGATTTAGGCTGAGTTTGTCTCTCAAACATAAAAAACCCTCTGTTCCACCTTGTGATGTCATGTGGTGATACAGGAAGTGCTCCACATTTGTTTTTAAACATCATAAACCTTCATTAGAATCATTCGGATCATTTCAGCCCCAGAATTGCCCATCTCTACTGACAAAAGATAAAACTCTTAACTTGTAAACTACCACTTCATGACATCATAAAGTGGAGCATTTTGAGCTTTGGGGATGTAGACAGACTAAAAATACTCAAATGTGTGAATGGAAAAACCCTTTAAAAGTGCAGTTTCCATGTTTTTCTAACTCTGACTTGGTTTAGTCGGGGAGAGAACCTGTGGTTAATATTTGTCTTGGTTCTGAATCAGTTAAAAGTCAGTTTGTGCTGAGAAAAGTACAAAAATACAGGACGTAGCGCTGACTTCTAAAACAGAATTCCAACACACGTCATCAGCACAGAAAATTCCAATAAAAATATTTGAAGAATTTATGAGCGTGGAAGACATTTTTCTAATAGCTGAAGCCATCACTGGACAAACGATATGTTGTTTATTTTTATTACTCTAATCACACCTGTTCTGTAGTTTAGACAGGTTTGGCAAACCCTCGGTAACATTCTGGTCGCCAGGCAACAGTTATGGAATTACCTGTAGGCATCGTCTTATCACCTGCGTGAAGTCGCCCACCAAACACAAACCTGCACAAAAACTGTCCATCGTCTGTGCTGCAAAAAGTTTCGTTTGTGCTTCTTTAGCTTTGGAGAAATTAATGATTCTTTTACAGGTCAAATTGGGGTCAGACCCACAGGAAGAAGAAAAATGCTCAAAAACATCCAAAATGGAGTCAGTCGTTTGTGCTTCGTTTGCAAAAGTTTTCGTTTGTGCGATTCTGGTTCTTAAGATATTTGCAGTTTTATTTTCAGCCGATGACGTCATTTAGCTTCTCTAGTTTTGTGGAGTTTGTCTCCGTCAGCTGAGCAGAAAGGACGTCCTGTAATTACCACAGAAATAATAATGAAGAATTTTAGAAATAAACTCACACAAATGAAACTGTCACAGCACAAAACAGCACAAACCAAATACAAACGTTTGACATAATTTTCTTCTGTTTTGAGGCTGTTTCACATTCTGAGGTTCTGGACGACGTCATCGGCCAAAATAAAACTGCAAATATCTGAAGAACCAGAATCACACAAAGAAAATTTTTTGCGAGATCTTGTGGCACAGGACCTTTCCCCATCTCTACAAACCGTTTCTCACGTTCTTAAGACGGTGAAACTCAGGTGCAGCTCCTTTTCCGTCTAATTATGTTCACAGTGACATGAGCAGGCCGAGCTGTCACTTTAAGCTCATAATGTTGCCCACCTCGAGCAAGACTTAGGACTCCGGCCCTTTCAAAGGCAGGGGCCCGTCTGTGGGGGCTGACAGGGACGTGGTTTGGGGGCAGTAAGTGAAGCCCGGGCCTCTCCTCTGATGGATGAAGATGCACAGGAAGTGGGGGCGAATACTGCAACCTGAGCCAGAGGCAGGGCCCGGATGGACAGACGGGCTGGAGACAAACTGAAGTCTTCAAAATGCCCACAGAACCAAAGTGGAGACGGGGCAGTGATGACTTCCTGAAACCCGAGCGGAGCGAAGCAGCAAAGATGTTACAGAACGGTGGAAACTTTGGCTATGCATTTCGTACAAAAAAATCCATTAAAAAAGCGCTGTACTTGGTTTTTACGATCTTAAAGCAGATCTATTACACAAAATCGACTTTTTAGAGCTTTTAACTTTGTTTCCCCTCATCATTTACTCACCCGGAGTTGGATTTGGAGTCATTTGTGTATGTTTGAGCGATTTTAAAGACGCCACATTACAGATTAACCCGTGTTTCCACTGGTACACGCCCACTGCAGCGTACACACTTTTGTTTTATTTAGTCATCGTAGACATTTTGGTAGAAATGACAGAAAATGCTCTGCTCTGTGATGTGCAGCTCTCCACACGAGGCCCACAGGAAGCATCACTGCCCATTGGACACCGCAGCTTGTTTCCTTTATTAAAATGTGCATTGTGTAACAGCTTTTTTTCATTGAAATGTTATTGCTTTGCCTGGAATGTTTCCCAGTGCAGCTTTAAACCTTTCTATCTTCATGGAGACCAAACCAGACCAAGTTACAGGTCAGATGTGTGGAGAGGCGACCCGCCCACAGTCAGAACACCTGTTTTTCTAGGTAGTTTGGGGCCATGTGTATTGAGGGGAATCATCTGAAAGGTCCCTAAGCTGGAAAGTCCCCCTGAATGAAACTTAGTTAATCTATATGCATATCAATAAAAAAGTATATGTATTGTATTAGTTATATGTATCTCAACACATTTGTTCAGACATACAAACAAAACATGCAAAAATGATGTGGTCTCAAACACACAAACAGTAAAGATGGAATAGTCCAAAAGTGAGGCACAAAAGAGTAAAATGACACAAACGAGGCCCCACATTTGGTCTCTGTACATTCACATTTCATTTTATTACAATATAGAATGTTTTCTGGGACTTTAAAGCCAGGGGGACGTTTGAGCCGGTATTCATACTGAGTAAATTCAAGGTAGATCTCTTTAATGTCACACTGTGGAACATTCCAGAAAGAGCAATGCCATTTCCACAGAAACAAGCAGGCGACGGACCCTCAGTGCACCTTAAATAAAATGTGCAAATGTGTATGTGGCAAATAAACTAAACTAGCCATAAGGATGAGGGTTTGAATAGATCACTAAATGACTCAAACATGCATGGGCAACGTCTAAAACTTCTTCAGGCAAAGGTTCTGATGAAGGAACAATCCCATAACATGACAGAAAGTCCTCTTTATAGACAAAACCAGGGCTATAAAAAGTTCAAGTAGGACTAAAGTAAAAAGGCTGATGACGGCTACAGAAGCAGAAGGATTTCACAGAAAAGCTTTGGCTCCATTAGGCTGCGAGAAAACTGAAGCCAATATTCTCTACTCATTTCAGCACTAAGAAGCTGTTCGGGCTCTGACTAGTCCAAACCAAGTCCACTCTGAGTGACGTTCCTGTGTCAAACACGAGCATTTTAACATTCTCTTCCCCATTAGCCCTGCAGCTTCAGGTCACCCTCAGTGTTTTTTTACTCTGTCCAGGTCGGCTGTGAGTCCATGAAAACTGACCTGCCATTTCTCTATTTAGGACACACCCTTCAAAAAAGACTGATTATAGCCAGTGAGGGAAAAGGAAGAGAAAGAAAATGCACCAGAAGGACGGAAAAATCCAATTTTCTAACCTCAAAATCGTATTTGAGCTTCACAAAAAGTATAATTTATGATGTAATTTGTAATAGATCTGTACTGTAGTGGGCAGGATGTGTCCAGTAAAACCTCAAAATCTCAAAATCTGGATCTTTCCCTTTGTTAAAATGCTTAGTGATCATAATATCCTCTTAAATTAACAAATAATGTAAAACACGACTGCACAGGTTTAAACTCTGACTCACGTGTGTCCGAGCACTTTTCATTCGCAAACATTCCCACGTTTTTTTTTTTGATTTTGTGATTTTTTCCCCCCCATTGAAATCACATGTTCCACTTCACTTTTGCCCCATTTCAGAATTTAGAATCTTGTTTACACATTTTTAAATGAAGTGCTGGTTTTCAGAGGCCGTCACAACATTCCCGTCAAGACTTAAGAGCAAATTTAGTACATTTGTCTTTGTCTGGATTTTGTTCTTAATTTTGCTTTTAAATCTGCCCCTTTTACCCCTAATGAAGTGTTCTACCTCCTTTTGTTCAGTCCAACCTGTTATTTCACAATCTGCTGCTGTAGTTGTGTCATGAGGCTGTGAGAAAAGCTACAGGACCAGAAATAGAGATGAAAATAAATTTATAAAGACGAAAATAAAATTCACTTTTTCATACAAACACAGCAAACATGTAGAAACAACTTTTTGGACATAAAAAATGTCTACAAAAGTGCAAAATCTCAAGTCTGTAAGTAAATTAAAAATCTCCTTATTGCCCTAAAAACAAAAAAGTGCAGTGGCTCCATGACTTTCCTGGTCCAGTCCTGGAAACAGCTCCTGTCAGGTCCAGGGCCAGAGCCACAGCACTTCTGCATTTCCAGGGTGGAAATTACATTTGGATTTGTTCATTTGGACTGAAATAAACCTTCAAATAAAAATGGGGTGTGCAATTACACTTTGTGTTGCATTTTATTGTATGCAAACGCTCGATAAATGAAGTCTGATTGATTGATATGCAGACCAAGGTGGGACATTTTCCATTTATTTGAGAAATAACTGCACTTTGAGCGGCTTTTTCAATTGTTTCGAACACAGACGCTCAGAGGACGACCATCTTGACTCACTTCACTCTTTGGCAAAGTTTGGCTCGATCAAAATGGACGGAGCGCATGAGTTTGGGGAAAACAAAGTTCCTGTTGGACACTCGTTTTGCTCCCGTCATCACACAGCGTGAGTGTGACGTAGGATAATCACGGAAATGTGCCCGGAAAGCCAAAATTGTCAAGGAAAAGCAGCTAAAATCACTATTATTAAAATGAAAACTGACACAGAAAGAGACAGGAGAGAGAAAGAAAGAGACAGAGAGAAAGACAGAACAAGACACAGAGAGAGACAGAGATAGAGAAAGAGACCGAGAGAACGAGCGAGACAGAAAATGAGACAGAGAGACTGAGATAGAAAGAGACAGAGAAAGAGACAGAGGCACAGAATGACAGCGAGAGAGAGGCAAAGAAACAGAGGGAAAGCGAAAGTGAGAGACAAAGAGAGAGAGAGACAGACAATGAGACAGAGAGAGACAGAGAGAGAAAGAGTGAGAGAGACAGACAGAGAGAAAGTGATTGGGCAAGACAGCGAAAGAGACAGAGAGAGAGAGAGAGACAAGTAGGGATGGGGAGAAAAAGACAGGGGAAGAGGGGGAGAGAGACAATGAGAGAATCAGACAGACCACAGAGAAAGAGAGAGAGAGAAAGAGACAGGAAGGGAGTGCAGAGGGTGAGAGAGAACAAGAGAAATAGACAGATCAGACAGAAGTAGAGAGCAGGGCAGAGAGAGAGAGACAACGAGAAGCAGAAAGAGACAAAGATAGAGAGAGCAGGACAAAGAGAGAGTGGTGTAGAGGCAGTGGCTCAGTGAAGAGGTCGACAGTGGCCCTGGACTATTATTGCTGTTGCCTGAGGTAGAAGAGAGAGGAGAGAGAGAGGAGAGAGAGGAGAGGGGAAGAAGGAGAGGAGAGAGAGAGGAGAGAGAGAGGAGAGAGAGGAGAGAGAGGAGAGGGGGGGAGAGAGAGAGGAGAGAGAGAGGAGAGAGGAGAGAGAGGAGAGAGAGGAGAGGGGGGGAGAGAGAGAGGAGAGAGAGATGAGAGAGAGGAGAGAGAGGCCCGAGAGGAGAGGGGGGGGGAAGGAGAGGAGAGGAGAGAGAGAGGAGAGAGAGGAGAGGGGGGGAAGGAGAGGAGAGAGAGAGGAGAGAGAGAGGAGAGAGAGGAGAGAGAGGAGAGAGAGAGGAGAGAGAGAGGAGAGAGAGGAGAGAGAGGACAGAGAGGAGAGGGGGGGGGAAGGAGAGGAGAGGAGAGAGAGAGGAGAGAGAGGAGAGGGGGGGAGAGAGAGGAGGAGGAAAGAAATTAAACTGCACTGGAAGAAAGAACATGCAGAAACAGAAGGTGCATTTGGACTAGGGACAGGCTGATGAGTCGATTAATCGATAATCGATCATTAAGAGTTTGGTGGATCAGGTTCATGTTAATGGCCAAACTGAATGTCGGTGTCTGTGTAACGGAGCCTGAGGAGTCGAGGTCTGAGCACAAACTCTGGAGCCTCACAGTCCCACGTCTCGGCTCTGGCTCCTTGGAGATCCCTATATTCCTCAGAGTGTGTTTCCCTGCACATCAGTGTCCCGGGTATGATCGGGTTTTTGAGTGTCCCGGTTTCACATGTTTACGCAGCATCTGCAACGCGACATACGCACAGAACAGACTCAGCATCAGCAGAACATCCTCTGTCACAGAGAGAACACTCATATTCACTGAGTCACAGAGAGAACACTCATATTCACTGAGTCACAGAGAGAACACTCATATTCACTGAGTCACAGAGAGAACACTCATATTCACTGAGTCACAGAGAGAACACTCATATTCACTGAGTCCAGTCCTTTAGTCCCACAGAAGCTGAAGCAGCAGCACAAGGAAAGAGCTGCTTTTTTCAGCTCTTACAGTTTATGCAAATGAGTCATGTGGTTTTAAGTTTAGTTTGTGTAAAACATAAACAAATGTTTAAATCTGCATTAAACTCATTCTGACCTCACACTGATGAGGCTCTGTGGTGGTGATGGTTTATATGTTGTAAAGTTGAGTTTATTTATGCAGATTAGTAATAGTAATAATAAGGATGATAATTTTAATATAAAATTTTAATGAGTAATCGAAAATCGATCGTTAATTTTCCCGACGATCAATTAAGATAATTTAATCGAACGCCCGTCCCTAGTTCAGGGGCATCTAGTAATTCAGCATCAGCACTCAACTTTACAGCTGTAATTACTAATAACATGACACATATAACCAGACTTTTCACAAATACAGATCAGCAACATCTCAGTGACACTGAGCCTTTGATTTTCAGTTACACATTTGCTTGATCGAGGCAGATTTCAAAAATATGCAGTAAAAAGTACGACTTATGGTATGGGCCAATTCACCTGGAATTCACCTGGAAGCCTGAGGGCCAAAAGAATTGGTCTGAGGGCCACATTTGGCCCCTGGGCCATAGACTGGACATGTCTGACTTACAACAACATAAAGTGTGTAGCTGCTGCTTCAAGGGCCGAACCCTGTGAGAGGAAGTTCAAAACTAAAACATCTTTCGGTGCAGAGAATTGTGCGATTTCTAAACAACCGAAAAAAACAAAGTGTAGTTTGGCTTTAAGTCGGCGCTTTAAGTCGGCGCTGTAAGTCGGCGCTTTAAGTCGGCGCTTTAAGTCGGCGCTTTAAGTCGGCGCTTTAAGTCGGCGCTTTACGTCGGCGCTTTAAGTCGGCGCTTTACGTCGGCGCTTTAAGTCGGCGCTTTAAGTCGGCGCTTTAAGTCGGCGCTTTAAGTCGGCGCTTTAAGTCGGCGCTTTAAGTCGGCGCTTTAAGTCGGCGCTTTAAGTCGGCGCTTTAAGTCGGCGCTTTAAGTCGGCGCTCTAAGTCGGCGCTCTAAGTCGGCGCTTTAAGTCGGCGCTCTGGTCGGCGGCTTTAAGATTGGGCGCCTAAGTCGAATTAAGTCGGCGCTTTAAGTGCGTTGGTCGGCGCTCTAAGTCGGCGCTTTAAGTCGGCGCTTTAAGTCGGCGCTTTAAGTCGGCGCTTTAAGTCGGCGCTTTAAGTCGGCGCTTTAAGTCGGCGCTTTAAGTCGGCGCTTTAAGTCGGCGCTTTAAGTCGGCGCTTTAAGTCGGCGCTTTAAGTCGGCGCTTTAAGTCGGCGCTCTAAGTCGGCGCTCTAAGTCGGCGCTGGTGCTCGGCTCAGCTTTTAAGTCGGCGCTACGTCGGGCGCTTTAAGTCGGGCGCTTTAAGTGGCACTAGCGCCCTAAAAAGTCCCGGCGCTCTAAAATCAGCCTTTAAGTTCGAGCGCTCTAAAGTCGGCGCTTTAAGTCGGCGCTTTAAGTCGGCGCTGGTCGGTAACTTTAAGTCAGTGCACCCCAAGTCGGTAACGCAAAAGTCGGCGGCTTTAAGTCGGTGACTCCTGAAGTCAGGCGGCTACTGGTCGGTGCTTTAAATCAGCGCTGGTAAGTGCAAGTCACGTTGGTCGGCCTCTGAAGTCGAGGGCGGCACTTTAAGTCGGCGCTCCTAAGAGTCGGCGCTCTACGTCGGTAGCTTTTAAAAAAGTCGGCCCCGCTTTAAGTCGGCCGGCACCCCTAGTCGGCGCTTCAAGTAGTCTGGCGCTTCTAAGTCGAGCTTTAAGTCGGTGGCGGCTTTAAGTTGGGCGCCCTCAAAGTCGGCACTGGAACGTTGGGGTCAAAGTCGGCGCTCGTAGGACAAGTTGGGCGCTTTAAAGTCGACGCTGAAGTCGGTCGGCACTTGAAGTCGGCGCTCGGTAAGTTGGCACCTAAAGTCGGCTCTAAGGTGGTGGCTCTTTTAAGTCGGTGCTTTAAGTTGGCGCCTAAAGTCGGCGCTTCAAGTCGGCGCTTCAAGTCGCCGCTTCAAGTCGCCGCTTTAAGTCGCCGCTTCAAGTCGGCGCTTCAAGTCGGCGCTTTAAGTTGAGCCTAAAGTCGGCGCTTTTACGGTCGAGCGCTTTAAGTCAGGTAACTAAGTCGAGGCGCTCCCAAGTTGGTATCTCTAAGTTGGGCGCCTAAAGTCGGCAGCTTGCGGTTGGCGAAGCAAGTCAGTAACAAGTCGGTAAGCTAAGTCGGTAAGTTAGCTTCGCGCCTAAAGTCGGGTAACAAGTCGGCACTTTAAAGTCGGTAACTAAGTCAGTGGCTTTAAGTTGGTAACACCTAAGTCGGCTTTGCGTTGGATTGGCAGCAAGTCGCGGTGACACTGAAGTCGCCAGCGCTGCGTTGGCGCCTAAAGTCGGTAAGTTTTAAGTCGGCAGCTTTAAGTGGTCGCCCACAAGTCGAGGCGCCAAGTCGACTCCGTCAGTAGCTAAATCGGCGCTTTAAGTCGGTGACTGCTTTAAGTCGCCAGCTTAAATCGGCGCTTTAGGCACAAGTCGGCGCTTCTGGGTCGTAAGCGCAAGTCAGTAACACAAAGTCGGCAGCTTTAAGTCAGTAACCTGGATTAGTAACTCAAGTCGGTAACTGGATTAGGCGCCTAGAGGTCGGCGCTGCGTCAGTTAGCAGCTGGAGTCGGCGCTAAGTCAGGTAAGTCAGGTAACCTAAGTCAGAACACCTTTCCGTGCGCTCTAAGTCGGCACTAAGTCGGCTTCTGAGGTAACCTAAAGTCAACCCCCTACGTTAGTGCTTCCAAGTCGGGCAGCCTAACGTTAGCGCCTAAAGTCGGTAACACAAGTCAATTTACGTTAGTTACTCTTTCAAGTCGGTAACCTAGGAGTAGGCAGCACAAGTCAATCAGTCGCGGTAACACTACGTCGGTAACTAAGTCAGTACACCTAGATTAAGTGAAACCTAAGTCGGTAACTAAGTCGGTAGAAACTAAGTTAGGCGGTATCCCTAAAGTCGGTAACTAAAGTCGTCACACTAAGTCAATCCTCTTGATCCGGTAACCTAAAGTCAGTATCTAAAGTCAGTGGCCTGCTTACGTTAAGTAATCGCCGAAAACTCAGTCAGTAGCACGTGGCACAGGAAGTCAGCGCTTTAAGTCGGGCGTAACTTTAAGTCGGCAGTAACTTTAAAATCAGTCAATCCTTTCTAGTCTGGTCAGCTATGAAGTGAAAGCTTCATTCATGGCGCTTTAAAGTCGGTAACTGCGTTAATGGCACCCAGTCAGCGCTTCATCAGTAACACCTAGTCGCGTAACCTGCGTTAAATAACACACGCCTTTAAGTCGGCGCTAAGTCCCGGCGCTTTAGTCAGCTAAGTCAGTAGCTTTAAGTCGCCGCTTTAAGTCGGCGCTTTAAGTCGGCGCTTTAAGTCGGCGCTTTAAGTCGGCGCTTTAAGTCGGGCGCTTTAAGTCGGCGCTTTAAGTCGGCGCTTTAAGTCACCGCTGCGTTTCAGGGGCTCTTGTAAAAGTGTCAGACCTGCTCTCACTGCCGGGACTGGAGCTGCTGCTCTGTGGGTTTATCTGCACTTCCTCTGCTCAGACCTATTAAACCGCTGGGCTTTTCTGTGAAGCGCAGGAGCAGTAAACAGCACCACTCCCCTGCTGTCGCCATGGAGATGTCCCACTTCCTGCGGTGGGGGAGACAGGAAGTGCAGCCGAGGGGGGGGGGGGCTCCATCACACTATTGTCCAGCAGTTTACGCTTTGATTATTTAAAAAGGTAAACGCAGAGAGAATCAGAACTTGGATTATTCTTTTTATTCTTCTTTTTATTGAGAATGGGGGGATCCCACAGGCAGCGTGCAGACATGTGACCAAACATGTGACCAAACATGTGACCAAACATGTGACCAAACATGTGACCAAACATGTGACCAAACATGTGTTAAAGGGACAATTTACGCTACTTTCTGATCTGTTCTCATGTTTCTTCATCACAAACAGACCTGGAGTTTTGTTTCATTCACAGACAAACGCACGAACTCTGCAGATTTAGGTTCTTCTCTCAAACTGGAAGCTTGTACAGGAAGTGCTCCAGTGCGTTTTTAAACTCCAAAAGTAGCCGTTAAAGCTTAAAAACTACTGTTTCATGACATCACAAGGTGGAACAGAGCATTTTCAAGCTTTGAAGATGTCGACAGATTAGGGGTGTAACAATATCCAAGTCTCACAATACGATATCGTATTGTGATATCGTGGGAAAGATCAGGATATTCCGATATTCTACAGAATAACAGACTGACTCTAAAATGCTTTGAGTCATTTGGTGCAACATTTATTGTCATTAGGGATGGAACGAAATCCAAATCTCTCTGTTCGATATTTTCACCATAAACATCTCACTGGACCAGATTTATTACAATATAAAACTGTGAATCTGCTCCTTTTTCCTCTAAAAATGCTTCACAGACTTAATCCAAAGAATGAAGATGTAAAAGTGCTTAGAACAGTTATTTCTTCATGTCGTCTGCACTGAAACGGAGCAAAGGATCATGGTCTATGTAGTTCCCTCTGTTTTTTAGCTATTTCTGCATCAGAACTGTTCATTTAAGCAAAGAGACTTGGGATTCGATATATTGTGATGCTCCACGATATTATTGTGAGACCTTTGACGATACGATATCACCAGATTTACGTTATTGTTCCTACGACAGACTAATAATAAAAGAAACAAAACACAACTCCAGGTCTGTTTTTGTGGAGGCAACATTCCAACAGGGCTTAAAGCTCACAAGAGTCAGTTTTGCACGTTTTAGGACCTTTAAAGAAAAATGGGGAACCAATTTAAAGGTGCACTGTGTAACTTTTTGTTTGTGGGTCCATCACCTGCTTGTTTCTATGGACATGCCATTGCTCTGCCTGGAATGTTCCGCAGTATGACATTAAACAGCTCTATTTTACATTTATTTGCATTAAAGGCAGTTTTACAGCTCAAAAATCCCTAGAAAAAACATCATTCTGACTCATCTGACCTGTCACGGCTCTGGTTTGGTCTCCTGCAGACAGAGAAGGTTTAATACCACAGTGTGAAACATTCCCACATTCGGCTCGGTGCTGCTCCGTGTTATTACGAGGCAAGAAGTGAATTCCTCTTGTGAGTGCACTTGGTTTACAGAGCTGAAGAAACGTGGGTCCTGAGGTCTGAGCAGGGGAATGACGCACTGCGACGTGTCCAGTCCAGTCCTTCCATCTTATTTACCCGAGATCGATTCACGGCCAAAGACACTAATGACTCACACTTAATCCATTTACACTTACACCACTTATATTTATCTGTGAGGTAGATTCAGGCCATGTCCACACACACGGGTGTTTCTAGAAACGCAGATCTGCTGCACTTCGTTTGATAAAAAGTCTTGCGTCCACTTCACCGTTTTAAATATATCGACAAATTGACATTTTCAGTTTAGAACAAATATCTTAGAACAAAAAAAGAAAAAACGGTGACAAGACAAAGCTTATTGTTGGTGCCAAATAATCATCAAATACACTCCAAGCATCACATACAATAAAAGAAAGGAATATAAATTCCATCCATCTTCTCCTGCTTAACCCATCTGGGTCACGGGGGCAGTGCCCAATCCTCACAGCCCCTGACCCCCTATGACCCCCTCTGACCCCCTATGAACCCCTCTGACCCCCTATGACCACCTCTGCAGGTGGAGCCCACAGGAGGGAGGACAACATGGTCCTTGATGTTAGTTCATAGGGGAGGAATATAAATTAAATAAACTAAAATAAATCAATAAATTAAAATATAAATAAAAAAAATATTAAAAAAAAAGTATTTTTCCTGACTATACTGGGTCAAAGCTGGAAACTTTAGTGTTTTCATAATCAGTTAAGAATCACCTGAACTTTATTTCCAGAGCCGTTCACCACAGTCACGGTGACCAAAGCATCAGAATAAAACAAAGGTCCTGGATGACACAAAACTCTTATGAGCTTTAAGACAAGTTAGAATGAACCACATGAACAAAACCTGACAAAACCTGCTGAAGTCGCCTCAAACACAAACCTACAAAAACTGTCAGTCGTTTGTGCTGCAAAAAGTTTTGTTTGTGTGATTCTGGTTCTTCAGATATTTGCAGTTTTATTTTGGCCGATGACGTCGTCCAGAACCTCAGAATGTGAAACAGCCTCAAAACAGGAAGAAAATGATAGAAAACGTTTGTGGAAAAGTCTTTATTATTCTATAAAATCTGAATCAAAAGCAAATGACTAAAGACTGAAACAGACTTTTCCTCAGCCTCAGGTCGTTTCTCAGCCTCAGGTCGTTTCACAGCCTCAGGTCGTTTCTCTTCTCTAGTTTTGTGGAGTTTGTCTCCGTCAGCTGAGCAGAAATGACGTCCTATAATTACCACAGAAATAATAATGAAGAATTTTAGAAATAAACTCACACAAATGAAACTGTCACAGCACAAAACAGCACAAACCAAATACAAACGTTTCTATAATTTTCTTCCTGTTTTGAGGCTGTTTCACATTCTGAGGTTCTGGACGACGTCATCGACCAAAATAAAACTGCAAATATCTGAAGAACCAGAATCACACAAAGAAAATTTTTGCAGCACAAACGATTGACTCCATTTTGGATGTTCAATTTGACCTGTAAAAGAATCGTGAATTTCTCCAAAGCTAAAGAAGCACAAATGAAACTTTTTGCAGCACAAATGAAGCACAAACGACTGACAGTTTTTGTGCAGGTTTGCGTTTGATGGACGACTTCATGCAGGTCCTCACAAAGACTGTGGATCTGGAGCTGTGTCCGGCGTGATTGACAGGCGGGTTAACCAATCAGAGAGACGCGCGCTCCACTCGCATCAAAAACGACAAAAGAGAAAAATCTACACAAAGGACTCTGAGAAACAGAGGATTTTTACAGAATCAACAACTGAAGCACCAAACTATGACTTATTTGAGGTCAAAAGTTATACAGGCATCTTAAAATATGGCAATTCTTGTTGAAATAACCTCAAATTTTCACAGAATGTACAGATATTTAATGTTTTCAGGCTGAGCTGTTCACTTCACCTATGACTGTGCAGCTTCAATGCAAAAACTGGAAAAACTTCAACTGGGAAACAAATTTGGACTTGGGACCAAAAATGTGAAGAGGAACTTGCTTCTGAAGTTCTAAAGGATCTTGTAGACCAACATCATCATCACTACACTTAGTAGTTTAAGATAAATGCTTTTAAAATGTCAAATTTTTAGTACATCCTGTAGATTTTGTTCTGAAAATTGAAGAGTTTTGAGAATTTGAGACGCACGTGGTACAGATGAGCAGCTGTGGTTGGATCGTCTCAAGTTTGTACAGAGGTTTTCGCTCTGTGGTCCAATCCAAACCCATCTAGTTTCAATACCAGCTTCAGTATTAGATTATCAGATTAACCTCAGATTTTTTGACAGGACAAGGCCGTTAAACACGACCCGTCCCTGATCTCACTGCACCAGAAGAAGTGCGGCACCTTCCATAACCATTCTGCGCAGAGTTCTTCACGTTCTTTTATAGCGTGTTATTACAGCGCAGCGATCGGGGTAATGTTATGTTTGCTCATTGCTCGGATTATTTGTAGATCTTGGTGCAATATTATTAGACAAAGCAATAAAAGTTAATCGTGGTGACGTAATGTGGAGTGAGGAATGTCGAGAGGAGACGTGTCATTACCTAATAAAGCAGCAGCTGTAAAACACTTACTGTACGTGCAGAGTGTTTGTGTCAAAGCTCTGGCTAAATTTGATCTTTTATGTTGATATTTATACCCGTTTTAAAGCTGCACTATGTAACTTTTCTGATGGAAGGTCTGTCATTTGCTTATTTCTATGGATAAAAATCAAAGTACACATTTAAAATATAGTCAAAAGTAAAAGTTCTTCACACAAGGGTTGTTAACTGAAAAGCATCTGAACTACCCTCTGTCGGGAAAAGCTACGCAATGCACCTTTAAACTGATCCATCTCCATAGAGACTAGCGAGAAACGGGCCAATTTCCAGGTGAGATCTGTGCAGAGGCGATACCACTCACAGTAAGAATGGAATGATGAATAAACGCATCTTATTTAAGTTTAATACTATATTGTGGAACATTACAGGCATTTCCATGGTGATGTACCCCCCAACCTGAAAAGTTACACACTGATTCTTTAAAGTGACAGGTTACCATGACCTGCGTGAGGCGCTGAGTTTGATGGAGGCGTTTCCATGTTGTTCTAACTCTTGGTTTGGTGGGACAGAACCTGAGCTCAGTGGAGGTTTGTGGATCAAAGTTGAAAAGTGCAAAATTACAGAAAGTAGCGGCGAGTTCTAAAAAAGGAATCCCTCCGTGTCCTCAGCATCAAAGGAAATCCAAAGTACAGGGACAGTTTAAGGAAGACGTCTCTGACCCGTTTACACATTACAGTTGCTTGGTAACAGTTACGGAATAAATATGTCCAGATCCAACCAGGAAGTACAGTGATAAACTTCAGTAAAAAAGCCAAAGCAGAAAGTAAAACGGTCTGATCTCCTAGTCAAATCTTGAATCTCATTATGTTTTAGGGAACTGAGTACTTGAACCAGTTTAAATGGCTGTATATAAAGCTGCATGGTGGAACCTTTTTGGTGGAGGGTCCGTCAAACGCTTTTTTCCATGGAGATGTTATTCTTTAAATAAAGGATATCTTATCTTATCTTTGTCTGGAAGGTTTCACAGTACGGCATTAAACCGTTCTATCTTCATGGAATTCCAAAGCAGACCAGAAAACCCAGAATACCTGTTTTTCAAGGTATTTTTGAGCTACAAAACTCAAACAAGTGTCTCACGCAAAAAGTTACAGTTTAAAACTAGTTTAGAGTGACCAGATTAAAAAACAAACAAACTGGGACATCCCGGGTTTGTGGTGGTTGGTAATAATAAAACTGTGAAACGAGTCAAGTTGAATTAAGGGTTTTGGTCACTTTTCAGCAGCTTTTCTGCATTTTACATAAACAAATGAGAATTCTTTTTACTGTTGGCAGGGATCAAACTGGTCAAAAATAGGGACACTGGGACATTTCTTGTATAAAACTGGGACAAATCACTGGTTTTGGATAAATCTGCTGGACAGGGGACACAGGGCTCAGAACTGGGCCTGTCCCGGGTAAACAGGGACATTTGGACACCTTAATCTACCACTGAGTCACTTTCACCTTTTTGTTGAAATTCAAACTCCTGAACAGGACCAGGCGTATTGTTCACAAATAAAGTTGTTTTGAGTTTTCATTGATCTTCAAACGTTTTTTGTCAGCGTTAGCTAAATATGTGCATTGTGCAGATCAGGCATGTCCAACTATGGCCCGGGGGCCAAATGTGGCCCTCAGACCAATTGTTTTGGCCCTCAGACTCCCAGGTGAATACGTCAATACTAACACAAGTCGTACTTTTTACTGCATATTTTTGAAATCTGCCTGAGGGTCTGAGCCTGAACAAAGGTCTGAGGGTCATTAAACCTGTTATAAATGCACAGATTTTAATTACTCACTGTTTTGACCCTCAGTCTATGACCCTCGATCGGCCTCACGCTGTCTGTGTTTTAATATGTGGCCCTTGATGAAAAAGTTTTGACCCCCTGGCGTAGAGTGACCAGACCCACTTTAGAGCCCTGTGTCCCCTGTCCCAGCAGATTTATCCAAAACCAGTGATTTGTCTCAGTTTTATACAAGAAATGTCCCAGGTGTCCCTGTTTTTGACCAATTTGATCCCTGCCAACAGTAAAGAGGCATAAATTGTCATTTGTTTGGGTAAAATTCAGAAAAGCTGCTTAAAAATGACCAAAACATGAAGAAAATGTGACTGTACTGACTCACATTAAGTGTCGAGTTCAGTTTTCCGTAATTCCGCACTCCTTTCACAATTTTATTATTACCAACCAACCCAAACCAGGTATGTCTGTGTTGTTTTTTTATCTGGTCGCCCTAGTATTGCATTTACAGTATCTCCAATGAAGGAATGGTTAGAACACCTACAACATGAAGTCACTGCAAAATATCCCCTGTCTGGATCATGCTGCATTCTGATTAAAGGGTCTAATTAAACTGCATCGATGCTTTTCAGCAGAACTCCACATTCCTCACCTGACGGCACGAGGCCTGTGCTATGTTAACAGCACGTTTAACAGATGCTAACAGAGGACCTGCACTTCACTGTGAATTGAACAGTGTGATGGATGGACATTCACTTGGACTTCCCCGGTGTCACGCACAGTAGACACTTGGGGTTGGGCTCCAGTGGTGCGAGTGTTCCAGCTTTGT